>JAVJIF010009189.1:0-188376 GCA_038442645.1 Agave tequilana | reverse complement strand
GTCTCTGCCACTCCCAGCACACCCAGGTTAAACCCAACAGGATTGCTAACTTGAATAAGTTACCATGATTGGAGAGAAGATTGAAGGGACCTCATACAGATATTTTATATATAGGGACTTATATTGAAGGAAAAACCTTTGCATGCTATGACTTGAACAGTTAAACTATTATGCATATTCTATTTTTTTGTTCTGGTCCAATTCTTTGAGGGTGATGTTATAGAAGTTTGCTTTCTGTAAATGTGCTGTAAATCTACATTATCTCATGGAAGATTGCACTGGTATCAGCAAACAAGCCTGTACATTGAGATGGAAAGCAGGACCTATGTTGCTTGATATCTTGTTCGTGGATGTTCAGTGTATTTGAAAGCTTGCTGCAATTATTTTGCAGCAAGCTGTTGGATTTTGGCGGATTTGTTTGTTAGTATTTCAGGAAGAGCAGTTGAAGAAACTCGATGTCCTTTGGAGGGCATGTAGGTTCTGCGGACGGCAGTGGCAGAGCCAGGACTTTAAGCTCGGGGTACAACTTTACACCAATCTAAATGTTCCGTTAGTCCCTCATATGAAAAAAATATCAAACCAGTAGTAGGTGTAATAGGTGCAAGATCTATTTCTTTATTGTAGAAGTAATAGGATAATTTAAATTGTAATCTTAAACTTAGTTCTTTTTGAGAGAATGTAATCTTAAAAATATTAAATGTTTAAATATAAATTCTAAATCTTAAAATATATTTTAAAAAATGTTCATGAACATTGAATTGATAAAAGATGCTATTATTAAATCTTATTGAAATCTAATTTGACAAAAAAGTTATTTATAATTTTAATATTATTAAATTAAAAATTCATAATTCTAGTCCTAACTTAATAGTATATTTTCAACTTTTAATTATGATATTCTAATTACATTCGAAATGAAATCTTCATTACTCTTTAAATAGAGTGTTCTACATTTGTGCTATTATGATCTTTAAATTATTCTAAATAATAAATTCACTCTTATTATTAAATATTTGATCTTTAAATATTTTTTCTAGTTACGTTTTTTTTTCTTTTCATTAGCTTTATTTGATAAGAAAGCAAGGAGAAAATTAGAGGAAAAAAATAGAAAAACATAAAGCATAAGGTGGAAGTGATTTTATGATCTACTTGTAATACTTTTTATTATTTGATGCTTTTATGGAGAGATGTTATAGATAAAATTGTGTGAAAGAAGCAAATGATGATGAAGTGATTTTATGATCTACGTGTTTGATTGTACACAAAGACAATTTTAATCGATCAATAAGCTAAGGGGTAAGTGATGCGGATAGCGGAACGAAGAGATAGCAAATCTTTCATCTTAGAGAAGAAGTCTCAAACACGTTTCACATCTTAAGAATAAGGCACAATCTCACAGACGAGACAAAGCTCAGACAAAGGGGCAAAGTTCATTGAGACAATTCAACGAACACTCGGCGGATGAAACCAATAACAAGTTCAAACCAATCACCTAACAAATTTGAATCCAAATCTTCAATCCACAAGCAAAAAATCCAAATCCCAACCTTAGCAAAATCAAAACCAATTCCAGTTCAAAATCGAAATCCCAAATCAAAATCAAAATCAAAATCAAAAAAATCCAAATCTCAGAACCCCAACAAACAACGGAATTGGCTTAGCTCAAAAACAGGAAATTCGCAAGAGATAGGGTAGGAATTTCGCCAGAAACTATGAGATTCAATCAGATTTGGCCCCGTGAGAAGATAAGGGCATTGACATCTATAAAAGGGGGTGAGAGTGGGCCAAAGGGCATCGAGGGCTTGCACAGAGACAACAGATCGGAGAGAATCATAGAGGATAGCTCCATAAGCATCCAAGTGATGACATGTTATATCCACATACTTCACAATATTTTGGTTATAGAATTCAGGATTAAGGAGAAGGTAGTGTTTCTATGTCCTTAAATGGAAGACCCCAGTGAAAACCTTCCAATGCTTGCGGAATGGCAGTATCATTGTGAATGAAGAGGGGGGATCCAATCAACCACAGCATCAGCAGTTCCTTCATTTCTGACGTGTTTGTTGCCGTCTTATGTAATTTGTGTTTGAGTTTGTCTTTAGTTTGATAAATGAATTTCTTTCACAAGATGCTCCTTGAAGCAATCTTGTGTTAGGGACCTGCTGGAAGTATTGTGCAAACACCAGAGTATGCCGTAGAATAATCACAAACACAACAAGAAAACACAGATTTAACGGGGTTCGACAATTGCTTACGTACTCGGAGCAGAAAAGGAGAGAAAAGAGAGAGATCTTATTAATTAATAATTCAGGTTACGATCAACTGGACAATACCTCTTTATATAGGCAGAGAGCCCATAAAAAAAGGAAACCAACAGATCTGAAAATGGATCAGGAAAGTATTCAGAATTCAATCAGGAAATTGCCCAAAACACGTGTCTATCGACAACTAGGATGGCCTGTCGACAGACTGCACAATACCCAACTCTCGGGTTGTCTGCTGTCGACAGCTATGGGGGGCCAGTCGACAGACTGAGCCACAACTATCAACAGACCTCGATGGCTGTCGATAGATTATATAGCTCCACTCTCTGTATCTGCGTATCCGCTATCGACATCATCCAGACTTGTCGACAACGATCTTCTGCTATAGTATTCTGCTATTATCATCAATCCAATGGGTTAAAAAATTTTACCAATAAGATTTTTACCTTCTCCCCCACAATTCTCCACCTCAGTGAAGATTTCTCAAATCTAAGCAAGTACAATAAAGCACCATGTCGACTCAACCGGGTTACAACAATGTGGTTGCCTACGTGTACCTCCTGCATTAGGGATTAAGCGATCCATAGCTCATCCAAACGAGTTCCACCGAACTCAAGCAATGGAAGGATATTGAGTAACTTCTTATAATGGAACAACCTTGGTAAGCATATCAGTAGGATTCTTCTTTGTGTGAATCTTCTTTAACTCGATGTTACCCTATTCAAGAATCTCTGAACAAATGGAACCTACCGTCGATGTATTTCGTCCTTGCATGATTGACCCGATTCTTTGCTAAACAGATAGCGCTCATGCTATCCCAATTGATCTTCAATATATCCTGATCAATCCCCAAGTCGTCAAGAAATTCTTGAAGCTAAATTACTTTTTCATAGCCTCCATCATGGCCATATACTCGGCCTCCGTAGTAGACCAAGCGATAGTAGACTATAGAATAAAGTGTCAAATCACCGGTGCGTGGGACAGTGTGAATACATATCTCATCGTAGATCGACGCTTGTCAAGGTCTCCAGCGCAATTGGAATCGACATATCCGATATACTCTTGCTTACCCGTAGTATCCTTCTCGAACACCAAACCAACATCTATGGTATCTTTGATATACCGTAGAATCCACTTCTCTGCCTCTCAATGACTCCTACCTAGTTTGTGCATATATCTGCTGACCATCGAGACATTTTATGATAAATCAGGCTTTGTACACACTATCGTGTACATCAAACTACCAACTACGGTAGTATAGGGTACATGAGACATACTCACGCTCTTCAACTGTAGTCGGAGACATTATAGCTTTTAGCTTGAAATGAGGGACCATAGTGTACTTATAGACTTTGTGTCGTCATTGATATTGAACTTCTGAAGTATTTTTTTTCAAATACCCCATCTATGACAAGCAAACTTTGTCACTTTTCTAGTCTCTGTCATCTCTATAACTAGCACCTTTTTCGCTTCACCAAGATCTTTCATCTCAAATTCGAAAGACAGTTGTTCCTTCAATTATCAATAACAGATCTACTCTTTGAAGCAATAAGCATATTGTCGACATACAACAGTAGATATACTCTCCATCCTGTAGCTTATTGTAATAAACACATGAGTCATAATGGCTTCGTGTACCTCTTACCTCTCATGAAGCTGTCAAAACGCTTGTACCACTGACTTGGCGATTGTTTTAGCCCATAAAGAGATTTCTTCAACTTACATATCGTATATTCGCTTTTCCTTCAGTCTTGAATCTCGTAGGCTGAGTGTAACTCCCCTATCCCGTGGGTATGGATAGTTAGTGCAACGTATATTCAAAGGTCAGAAATACCCTCACATATATATGCTAAGCATTAGTACATGCAAGAATCAGAGTAGGAAAGTATATGGTGTTGGCCCAAAGGCCCATCACTCTAGTTTTGATGATGATCAACTCATGTAGTTATAGTACTAATGATCTTGTGTTTAATTAGTGACAGATTCATGATCAAGATCTTAGTAGGTGTGTAGCTTCAACAAAGGATTTAAAGTCAAGTTTTGGAGCTTACACGGTTTGATTCAAGAGCTTGTGCATCAAGACCACATCAAGTACTCAAGAGGAGTCTAGCTCTATAGATCATGTTTGGACCAAGTCAAGAAGATGAGAAGACTTCAAGTGAAGACTTCATGAAGATGAAGGCTTGTGTCTAGGTTTGTTTAAGATTTTGTTTTTAGTTAAATGTAAAGGATAGAATAGTTGGTAGATTGCTCAGTACATATATACACACACACTCTTGATTTAGATAAGTTTTTATAAAAGAATTTTCAGTTTAGAAAAGACTTTTTAATTTGGAAAAATACGGTTTTGGTTAAAGACTATATAAATCGTTTTTAGAGCTTAATGTCAAAAACATAGATATTTTACCATGTTTGTGTAGTGGATCATATCCATACACACTATGCTTCAAATGAGTTTAAATATCTTGTTTTTGTATTTGGTGAAGTTTTTAAAAAAACAAGTTTTGGAATCTACTTTGGAAAATACAGTTTTTCATTTGAGCCAATTTTTTCAAGTTACAAAAATAGTCCAATTATTCGTAACATGCCTTGATTTTGTGCAAGCATGTTTGTTTATCAAGTATATTGGTAAAACTATTTTTGTAGATTTTCTGTGAATTTATGGGATTTTATTTCTACCAAAAAGACCAAGTTTTTAATCCCTTAACAGTTCTGTCCTGGCTTCAGCCGGTCGACCGACGTGCACAGACGTGCATGCCAGTTCTGGCAGGAGGGCCGGTCGACCGACCCGGTCGATCGTCTAGAGAGCTCTGCTCTCTGGAAAGTCCCCGGTCGACCGACCGGTCGACTGGACAGAGAGCTGTGCTCTATGTATCCTGGCCTCGGTCGACCGGCCGGTCGACCGATGGCTCAACGGTCAGAAATCTGACCGTTGGCCAGTCGATCGGGCGTCGACCGACAGTTCTGTCAGGCCTCCAATGGCTAGTTTTTGGAGCCCTATATATTGGGCCATTTGGGGGCTGTTTTCTCTAAGATTTCAAGAATAGTTTTGGGCTAGTTTTTCCCACTCATTTCAGTGGTTATATCCACTTATTTTAGAGCTTCATTTCCAAATCAAAAGAGAGTTTTTATCAAAAGTGTTTAAAAGAGATTTCTTGAGTTTTCCTCCATAATTTCCATCCTAGTTTTTCTCACAAACACTTGAGCAACCCATTGACATATTCATCCTATAGGAGTGTTCTTGTGAGATTTTTTTTAGGTGATCAAGTGTTGTGATCACCAAAGACTTCATCTTTGTACTTTGAGGAGACGGACGGTTGTGTTCGCGGTGGTTTCGAGCTCGTGTGTGAACTCCATGTTTGAGGTGCGGCCTCGGCGAGCTAGAGAGCTTGCGGTGTGTACGGACTAGGGAGTCCGAGAGCTTGTAGGTGTTGCGACACCGAGTGATCCGGTGGGATCGATTATAGTGAAAATCCTTCAAGGTGTTGAAGGCGGGGATGTAGAGCAAGGGTGCTCGAACCTTGAAACAAATCTCTTGTGTTTGCGATTGCTCACTCTCTCTCTCTATCTCCTTATTTATATCTTGCATGCTTCTATTGTGTTTATCTTTACATGCTTGATATTTTTATTGTGCTTAATTGTTATATGCTTGGGGATTGTTTGCTAACACTTGTATTCAACCAAGAGAGCCAACGCGGCACCTCAACTCTTATTTAGAGGAATCTTGAGGAGTTTGTCCAGAGCCCTTCACGGGAATTCGGCAACACTCTTGTGTTATACGTGGTGTTTAGTTTAAGAAGTTTAGTTTAGGTCATATAAGTTTTTAATTTCGCATTTAGTGACCATTAGATTAGCCATCACCTATTCACCCCCCTCTAGGTGACTTTACTATTGATATCAGAGCCAAGTGCTCTTGATTTGGGTTTTACAATCTAGAGTTAAAGATCCTCTTTTTAGGCTAATCACAATTTTTGTACACACACCATGGACTTCATGTCACCACCCAGCTTTGACATTCTTACTATCCAAATTTGGAAGGTTAAGATGTCTTTGTACCTCAAGGCCCTAGGCATTCATGTTTATCTTGCCACAACTAATGATGCATATTGTTTAAATGGCAAGAATATTGAGGCTAATGCAAAGGCCATTCATGCTTTAAAGTCAACCCTAAATGATGAATATTTATCTAGGGTTTCTAACATTGAATCGGCTTTTGTAGTTTGGAACACCATTCTCTCCCTTGGTGAAAAAGGACAACATTATGCGGGGAGCGACTCGGATGTTGGAAGTGATGCTTCCAATGTGTGCTATATGGTCCAAGGGGACAACCCCCTTGAGGTAACTACCGAATCCGAGGTAGATGAAGATAATGACATGTCATATGATGAGCTCACATCTTTTTGTCAACTATTGCTTGAAAAATATAACATGCTTAAGAAAGACAATAAAAATTTGAAAAAGAAATTTGATTGCATGCATAAGGAAAATGATTCTTTTAAAAATAATATTGCATGTTTAAAAAAAGAAAAAGATGATTTGAAAAATGAGAATATTTCCTTGATGTCCAAATTGAATGCTTTATGTGAAGGAAATAATTCTTTGAAAAATAAAATTATCTTGGTGGAGAAACAAAAAGAAATTGCTTTTCAAGAAAACAACTCTTTGAAAAGAAAAATGATTGAAAAAGAAAAAGTTAAAGTTTCTAAAAAGAATAAAAATGATTCTTATTCTCACCATGCTTTACATGCCACCATTAATGATAGTGAGATTAATATTTTGAAAAATAGGATTAGTTGTTTGAGTTCCACTTTGAGCTCATGTGCATTCAACCATAAGAAATTGGAGTCTTTGTTTTCTAAGAAACAAACTCCACATATTCATGCACATCTTCATCATACATTTGCTTATGTTGCACGCCACGAACACACTCATACTCATAAGCATCCTAAGGTGTACAAATATACACATTGTGGCCGCAAAGGCCATTTAGTAAAATTTTGTTATGATAAGTTAAATGTTTTAAATTTTGCTAATAAAATGTTTGGGTTCCTTACAAAGCTAACCCCCAAGGACCCAAGAAAAAATGGGTACCAAAACCCCCACCTTGTATTTTTAATGTAGGTAAGGGCTCTCACAAAACGTGAGAGGGATGGTGCCTTGATGGTGGATGCACATGGACTTGATGGACACATATATAGATGCATCGCTATCAAGGAGGTTTGGTGGGTCAACCACCATGTTTGGAGATTTGGAACATAGTTCCCTAGTTGGTAACTATTTCTAAACTCTTAATTTATGTACATGCTTTTATTTTTATGATATCATATTGCATGTTCATGTTTTATGTAGTTTTGTGCTTCATGTGGTATATACATGGTAGATGTAGTTTTTGTCAAAACTTGTATTTATACATGTACAAATAGTGAACTACAAATTGATTCATATATGTTTGCACTTCATTGATAATTTGTACTCACTATATGCACATGTATAAGTTAGTTTTGATGATTCTTTCATTTATACATGTTTTGCCTATTTTCATATTTTACTTCATGTATATGTAATTTTTATTCAAATCTAATAAATATACATGTATACCCGTGAGTCTCTTGCCTTCATGCAAATACCTTTAATAGACTCTTTTATGTTTGGGATATGTATGTGTATTGTTAGGATTGGATAGATCATACATATACCTAGAAGTTTGTTTTTAGATGAAAAATGAATTTTTATGTTTTGTTTGATAAATAATATTCATGTTTGATTTGAGCTTCATTGACTATTTTCATGAAAATGCTATTTACATGATTTTTGATCACTCACACTTTTATTTGTTTATTCATGACCTTATTTCATGAACATATTTTTGAGCTTTATCGATTTTGAGTGTCAACTTTTGTGTATTTGGTATGATTCATGAAAAACATATGATTTGATTTCATATTTTAAAGGATCTTTAACTAGTTTTTTAAAAATTACTTTTAACTAGTTATTATTCTTCAATTGGGTAGTGGTTTTCACTATAAAATATTTTAAAACCCTATTTTCGAAAACCCCTTCCTACACCATTTATATGAGCGGATGGCTGGGCGAGTATGCCTTGTAAGCTTTATTGGAAAATCCTTTACCTTATGCATATAAGGGTGGTAGGTTATGAGTTATATACTTGATTTACATTATTATTTTCAATTGGAATCATTGGATCTTTTCAATTGGTATCTAAATTGATATTTTTGTATATACTCATATTTTGTTTATATATATGTATGCTTTCAAATTCGAATAATATCAATTTTTATTGGTATTCTATTTTTCATAGATATATATGATTTTCTTGTGCTTACTTTACAATGGGTTTACATATTTAAAGTACAAAATTAGTTTATGCTAAGCTTGATCTAAAACTTTATTTTCAATTGGTATCTCAATTGACATTTTTTAATAAAGCTTATGCATTGTTTTTCAATTGATATCAATGAAAAACACCTAGAGGGGGGTGAATAGGTGTAAGTGCTAATCTAAGAACTAAATGCGCTAATTGCGGAAGCTAATGAAAATTATTGCAAACACACTTAGTACAATCAACAAGTGTAGCCGAATTCCCCGTGAAGGGCTCTGGACTAACTCCTCTTGATTCCCCTTGAATGGGTTGAGGTGCTATGTGAAGCTCTTGTTGATTAAGTACAAGTGAGGCACACACACAATCAAGCCAAGCATATAAGGATGAATAGCAATATGAAATAATGCAAGGCAACACAAGCAATGAATGATATGACAATATGAATGAATGATGCTTTGCACAAATGTAAAGAGAGAGAGTTGAGAGACAAGTGGATCAAACGCTAAGACAAGATATGTTTCGTGGTTCGAGCACCTTGCTCTACATCCCCGCCTACACCACCGTGTAGGATTTCCAATCCACTATAACGTCCACCGAGGACTCCCACCGAGGGAACCTTCACCGAGAAGGATTTTTACAACAAGGGAGTACCAAACTCCTCTCTCAAACAACTACCTCACAACCGAGGGGTAGGCCCGTAGCCAAACAACCACAACACCTCTACCGAAGAGGGTTACAACCAAACTCCACCTCTCACTAGAGGGAGCAAACCAATCACCCGATCACCTCTACCAAAGAGGGATACAACAAGAATAAGGGTGTTTACAACAATTGGTTCCAAAGGCCACAAACTCAATCTCTCTTTTCTTTTCTCTTTTTCCACAAAACAAATGATCCTAATAGATTAGGATAGAAGATAGCTCAAGTGTGAAATCAAGGTGTTTTTGGAAACAAGCAACAAAGAAAATACTTGGGAAAACTCTTGTAAAAGATAGAGAATGAAAACCAATACAAATATCCCAAATTCTATTTTCTTTGATTTTCCAAAAACCCAAAAATAAAAAGGATGAAATCTTTTTAGCACAAAAACTCTTTTCAAAACTTGTTTAAAACGCTGAAGAAGTTAGGAATTTTTAGCTCTAAAAATCTTGGTGAAAACCTCAAACAAATGGGGTATTTATAGCCCCATCAGAAAACTAGCCGTTAGGCTGATGTGGCAGCCTGACAGGCTGACGGTCGACCGGCCCGGTCGACCGCCAACGGTCTAAAATGTGACCGTTGGGCAACCACGGTCGACCGGCCCGGTCGACCCAAACAAACAGAGAGCACTGCTCTCATCCCGGTCGACCGCCCGGGTCGACCGTCCCAGAGCTGCCAAACGTGCACAGATCTTGTGCATGTCGGTCGACCGGCCCGGTCGACCGACTTCATCCTAGTCGACTTGGTCAGTTGACTTAGTCGACTGGTTGAAGCCTGGAACAGAAATCTGGGCCAGAAAAACAGTTTAAAAATATTTTGAAAAATCTTTTAAGTCTTCTAAAAATCCACAAAACTAGTTTTATCATTTTATATGGAAACATAAACTTGTGATAAATATTTCAAGACATATATCAATCATATCAATTCATTTTTGAGTCTTGCAAATTTTATCAAAAACAAAACTTGTATTTTTATCAAAACTTGATCTTTCAATAGGAAATCTGATTTTCCTAAAAACTCATGAATAGACATACCAAAATAAGTTTGTTTAAGATATGAAGCATGTATGTATATTGAACACATCTAATATACATAAAAACATGTAAACTTGTTTTGATATAATATTCATGAAAACCAAATCCAAAACATAAATCTTTTGTGTGTTGTGCACTTGAGCATATCAACTATACTAAGCTTTACAAATGGATCTAAAACACACTATCTAAACTATGGATACCTAAGTCTTCTTGATGATCTTCATCTTCAAGTTGACTTGCTCCAAAACTCCATCCATGGGCTAGGCAATGTGTGATCTTGAAGCTTTGGCCCTGGAATCACTATGAAAAGCTTCTAAACTCCTTGTTGAAGCTAATCACCAACTAATATCTTGGTTAATGATCTGAAACTTAAACAACACAAGATTATTAGTAAACATAACTACATGAGTTAATCATCATCAAAACTAGGGTGGAAAGCCTTTGGGCCAACAATCTCCCCCTTTTTGATGATGACAAAACTCATGGAGTTATATATGCATGGATTAAAGTTAAGCTTCAAAGAAGCTCCCCCTTAACTCATGCATAAACAAATAATCAAAAGATATGCAATGAATGTACATAAATATATATGCATCAACATGCATAAAACACATAAATATATTCTAGAAGCTCTAGATATCAATTAAATTAATAAAACATTAACAAAAAACACTAGATGCTCTAGATACCAATAAAACTTAATATATGCAAAAACATAAGTATGCATATATAAAACTCAAAACTCAAAATCTTTCTCCCCCTTTTTGTCAATCATCAACAAAGGGGTAAACAAACAAAACAATAAATGAGGGTAAAAAAATCTTTCTCCACCTTTTTGTCAATCAAAACAATGAAACAATGTTCTCCCCCTTTTTGTCTAAAACAAAAACAAGGTTAATAAGGGGTGACTATAAACAACATGATATCAATAGAAAAATATGTCAATGAAGCATCTTGATACCAATTGAAAATAAACAAAGATCAATAAATGTTATATGCTATATACATTCATGAAGAGGAAGACGTTAAGTTAGCTTCCCTACACATATGCATTACATGAAGGAGGGATGTTAAGCCCTAATTCACATAACACACATTATGTAATGCATAAGAGGAGATGCGAAGCTCCCCCTACACACGTGTACCACATAAAGAAGAGATGTTAAGCTCTTCAATATAAGATGTAAGATCACCTAGAGGGGGGGTGAATAGGTGATAGCTAATCAAATGGTCACTTATGAACAAATAATGCGGAATTAAGACTAAGTTGACCAAATTAAACTTCTTTTATTTGAACACTTATGTATAACACAAGAGTGTTGCCGAATTCCCCTTGCGAGGCTCTGGACAAACTCCTCTAGATTCCCCTTGAATGGGTTGAGGTGCCGCGTTGGCTCTCTTGGTTGAATACTAGTGTTAATAACAATCCCAAGCAAGTATAGCAATTATGAGCACAAAGGTATATCATGCATATAAGAGATAAAGACTATAAAGTAATGCAAGATATAAGTGAGACAAAAAGAGTAAGAGAGCAAGAGTGAGCAATCGCAAACACAAAGGGTTTGTTTCGAGGTTCGAGCACACTTGCTCTACATCCCCGCCTTCGACACACGAAGGATTTCCACTATGCACGATCCAACCGGATCTCTCCTTGGTGCCGCAACACCTACAAGCCCTCGGACTCCCAAAGTCCCTTACACACCACAAGCCCACCGGCTCGTCGAGGCCGCACCTCAAGCTACAAGAGTTCGCACCCGAACCCTAAACAACCACGAGCACACTTGCCCGTCTCCTCAAAGTACAAGATGAAATCTTGGTGATCTAAACACTTGATCACCTACAAAACTCTCACTACAACACCTATAGGATGAATAGCTCAATGGATGCTCAAGTGTTTGTGTGAGAAAGCAAGGAAAGAATCTTTGGTGAAAATCTCAAGAAATCACTTTTACACTCTTATAAAATCTTCCCTTTTGATTGGAAGTATTAGCTCACTATTTTTGTGGAGAAAAACCTCTGAAATGAATATGAGAAAACAGGCTCTAAGGTCTCCAAAAATCTTAGCTCAAAACAATGACAAAACCCCCTTTTATAGAGGCCAGAAAAATAGAGCCGTTGGGGCTCTGTTAGTGCTACCGGTCGACCGGCCCGGTCGACCGCCAACGGTCAAAAATCCGACCGTTGGAGCCTCCGGTCGACCGGCTCGGTCGACCGACCCACTGGAGCAGAGAGTAATCTCTCTGTCGGTCGACCGGACCGGTCGGCCGATATTTCCAGAGAGCAAAGCTCTCCGAAGCGGTCGACCGACCCGGTCGACCGTCCTCCAGTGCACCAAGGCGTGCACGTTTGTGCACGTCGGTCGACTGATCCAGTCGACCGACTTCAGACCCGGTCGACCGGTGAAGCCTGAAACAGTTTGCACAGTTCTGCACAGATACGGGATTTGAAAATAGGTCTTTTCACTCAATAAAAATCCCATAAATTCACAGTAAATCTAAAAAATAGTTTTTAATCACAATAAAAACTGTTTTTCTAAAAACATGTCTTTCTAAGACTTGTTTTTCCATAACTTCACAAAATACAAAACAAGAGATTTGAACTTATAAAGCATAGTGTGTATGGATATGATCCACTACACAATCATAATAAAATATCTATGTTTTTGATCATAAAGCTCTAAACTTGGTTATGGTTTGAAAAGATATATATGATAGAAATACCAAAAACCAAAGTTTATATTTTGTCTCAAAGTAAATCTTTTACTAAATAAAAATTCTTTTCTAAAAAGAAATCTTTTATGAAATCAATTAAATCAAGAGTTCTATCAAGAGTGTGTGTGTGAAATAGACTTGAGCAATCCACCAACTATCTATCCTTTACATTTTTACTAAAACAAAAATACAAATCTTATACCTAGACACAAGTCTTCAACTCCTTGAAGTCTTCTCATCTTCTTGACTTGGTCCAAGCTTGATCCAAAAGCTCCTTGGATCACATCATGCAAGCTCTAAATCTTGACAATTTATCCTTTGTTGAGCTTTGCACCTACTAAGATCTTGATAAAGAATCTGTCACTAATTAAACACAAGATCATTAGAAATCATAACTTCATGAGTTGATCATCATCAAAACTAGGGTGATAGGCCTTTGGGCCAACATAAGATACACTCAACATGAATCTATATGTGGAAGAGATGTTAAGCTCTCCTTGCATATAGTCAATATAAATCAAAACTTTTGTAATTTTCTTTAAACAAAAAATTTTTAGATACTAATTTAAAACACAAGACATCTTGATATCAAAAAATAGTATTTTTCTTTTAAGTCATATAAACAATTGAAATGACTATTTTCTATCATAAGTAAGGGAGTGAAAAACTAAATACCAATTGAAATATGAAAATCGAATTTTCTCCCCCTTTATGAAATACCAACACAAACTATGCATAGGCTTGAAATAAGATACCAATTGAAAACTAAATCAATTGAAATGAAGTGGAAGCTCAAGCTCTAGCATAAACAAAATTTGTGCTAAAGATATAGAAATATAATAGCACAAATAAAACAAGTATATGTGTATGAAATAGAATGAGTACCAATCACCAATAGATGATACCAATTGAAAATATACATACACAATAAACATATGAGTATACAAAAGAATCAAGAATGATACCAATTGAAAGAGTTCAATGATACCAATTGACATAACAATAAAAGCATGGTATAACTCATATAACTAATCCACCCATCTCATGCACAAGTTTTAAATGATTTTCAATATAAACATATAAGGCATGGACTCCCATCCAACCTCCCGTGGATGGTAGGGGTTTTCAAAAATAGATTTAAAAATAAGCTTAATTTGAAAAACTCTACCAAAATGAAGAATACCGTAACTAGTTATAAATAGAAAGTTTTGTTAACTAGTACGAAATCCTTCAAGTAAGGAATAAAACAAAATAATTTTTCATAAAACATGAAATCCACAAGATAATCAACACTCTAATTCAATTTGGCATAAATATGACTCATGAAAACAAAACATGAGCAAAATATAAATATGAGTGTATAAATAAAATGTGTAGATCATAATCATGAAAAAAAATACATTAAGCTTAATATTCCTTGAAACATGAAAACATGAAAACATAAAAATCATCTAAACTATTTATTCTTCAAGGTGTATGTATGTCTTATACAAACTAAAGCATACATACATATCCAAAACACAACGAGTCCACAAAATATATGCATGAAGGCACGTGGCTCAATAAGGATAAACATGTATATCTAATAGTTTGGACAAGATAGACATATACATGAAGTTAAACAATTAAACACAAAATCAAGGAAAATCTTCACCAAAACAAATTTCATTTCAAGGTATATGTATGAATTGTCAACACAATAAGTATACATACATATCCCTAAACACAATTTGAGTCCATATATAGATTTGCATGAAGGGCAAATGACTCAAGGGGTATACATGTATATCTTAAAGTTTGGCAATACAAACATATACATGAAGTGAAAACTCATAAAACAAATACAAGTTTGAAATGTATGAATCATCAAAACTAGACTATACTAGCACATTTAATGGGAACAAATAAGCAATCAAGCCCAACATATATGGATTTATTTGTGGCCCACTATATGTACAAGTATAAATCCTAGTCTTAATGAAAACTAATATCTAAACAAGTAATCTTAACATGAAGTATCAAAACACAATATAAAAATCATCATGATAAAACTAAAACATGATTACTATGTAAATTCACATGTATTAGATTCATGATGTACATTATAGCTTAAACAAAAGTGAGAACACTAAGAATGGGTTCATATAAGCATGTGTGTCTCAAATACTATACATGTATGTCAAGGATCTAATAAACATAGTATTTACATACTAATCCATAGACATCAAAAACATGCTATAAATAATGAAATGGAAAGCATGTAAACAATAAATGGAAGTAAAGGATTGTTACCAAAACCGAAGAAACAACTCTCCTTGTCTCCAAAACATGGTGGTCCTCTCCACCAAATCTTCCCTTGAAAGTGATGCATCCAATTGATTTCCTTAAGTACGGAACGCATCCACTCCAAGGTGTCATCACTCTCACGTCATGTGAGAGCCCACACCTACATTAAACAAAGGAGGGGTGGTCTTTGGTACCCACATCTTATTGGGTCCATGGGGGTTAGTCCCTTCTCTAACCCAACAAAATTCTTTGCTAAATTAGGAGTATGTGATCTATCATAACAAAATTTAGCAAGGTGGCCCTTACGTCCACAATGTGTACAAGTGTACACATGAGCATACATGGTGTGATGGTGTCCGTGAGGAGCATGTGTATGATGTGGAGGGTGTGCATGCATAAATGATGGAACTTGTTTCTTTCGAACCAAGGTTTCCAAACGTGAGTGGTTCATGGCACATTGGCTCATAGTGGAGCCCAAACAATCAACCTTCTTCTTAAGCAAACAAATATCATCATTAATCTTAGAAGAAGAAGTGTGGCATGCAATAGGTGAAGTGTGTGATACTACCCTAGCATGGCAAACATGTGCATCAATTTTATTTTGCAAAACAATATTTTTTCTTTAAACATACATCTAAATCATTTGAAATGGAAATAATTTTATTTTTCAAAGCAACATTCTCTTTTAAAACAAATCAATTTTTTAAGACAAAACATCATTATTTTTCACAAGAGTTTCACAATCATTTTTAGATTTTAAAACTTTATTTTCTTTTAGGGCAAGATCAAGTTGAGATTTTAATGAATCCCTCTCATTAGCAATCTCCTCTTTCTCTTGCAAAACAATATCAAGTCTAGCAATTAAATTTTTATTATCATTGTTAATGCCTAGACTTTTCTTTTCAAAACATTATATTTTTCTATTAATTTTTCACAAACTATAGATAGTTCTTCATTCAAAGCATGGGGATCAACAAAATCATTTGAAGAACTAGCACAATCATCACTATCTAGTTGAGTTTCTGAGTGTAGCTCAAGGGAGTCATTCCCTTGGACCGTATAGCATTGTTGTGGCTCGGATTATCCACTAGATTCCTCTTCTTGTTGGATTTACACTTGAAACTTGGAGGTGGTGGTTGTCGTCAACTTGTTCCACACTACAAAAGCTAAATCAAGATTAGAAACAAGCATAAGATAACCTTTTGAAAGCGTGCTTCTAATGGCCTCTAGGGCTTGTGCATTGGCTCCTATGTGATTGCGATTTCCAAGATAGCATTTCTTGATGGCCGCAAGAAAGACATGCAAACCTAGGGTCTTTAGGTACATGGACATCCTATACTTCCAAACAGCAATGTTGGAAGGATCAAGCTAGGTTGGGTCATGAAGTCCATGGCAAACTATATGAGTGTGCAAACAAGTAAATGCAAACAATAGATTAGCAATCAAATGGATCTCACTCCTAGGATGTTAAGCCTAATATCAGGAGCACTAGATCTGATACCAATTGAAAAACACCTAGAGAGGGGTAAATAGGTGTAAGTGCTAATCTAAGAACTAAATGCGCTAAATGCGGAAGCTAATGCAAATTATTGCAAACACACTTAGTACAATCAACAAGTGTAGCCGAATTCCCCGTGAAGGACTCTGGACTAACTCCTCTTGATTCCCCTTGAATGGGTTGAGCTGCTATGTGAAGCTCTTGTTGATTAAGTACAAGTGAGGCACACACACAATCAAGCCAAGCATATAAAGATGAATAGCAATATGAAATAATGCAAGGCAACACAAGCAATGAATGATATGACAATATGAATGAATGATGCTTTGCACAAATGTAAAGAGAGAGAGAGAGTTGAGAGACAAGTGGATCAAACGCTAAGACAAGATATGTTTCGAGGTTCGAGCACCTTGCTCTACATCCCCGCCTACACCACCGTGTAGGATTTCCAATCCACTATAACGTCTACTGAGGACTCCCACCGAGGGAACCTTCACCGAGAAGGATTTTTACAACAAGGGAGTACCGAACTCCTCTCTCAAACAACCACCTCACAACCGAGGGGTAGGCCCGTAGCCAAACAACCACAACACCTCTACCGAAGAGGGTTACAACCAAACTCCACCTCTCACTAGAGGGAGCAAACCAATCACCCAACCACCTCTACCAAAGAGGTATACAACAAGAATAAGGGTGTTTACAACAAGTGGTTCCAAAGACCACAAACTCAATCTCTCTTTTCTTTTCTCTTTTTCCACAAAACAAATGATCCTAATAGATTAGGATAGAAGATAGCTCAAGTGTGGAATCAAGGTGTTTTTGGAAACAAGCAACAAAAAAAAAACTTGGGAAAACTCTTGTAAAAGATAGAGAATGAAAACCAATACAAATATCCCAAATTCTATTTTCTTTGATTTTTTAAAAACCCAAAAACAAAAAGGATGAAATCTTTTTAGCACAAAAACTTTTTCAAAACTTGTTTAAAACGCTGAAGAAGTTAGGAATTTTTAGCTCTAAAAATCTTGGTGAAAACCACAAACAAATAGGGTATTTATAGGCCCATCAGAAAACTAGCCGTTAGGCTGATGTGGCAGCCTGACAGGCTGACGGTCGACCGGCCCGGTCGACCGCCAATGGTCTAAAATGTGACCGTTGGGCAACCACGGTCGACCGGCCCGGTCGACCCAAACAAACAGAGAGCACTGCTCTCATCCCGGTCGACCGCCCGGGTCGACTGTCCCAGAGCTGCCAAACGTGCACAGATCTGTGCACGTCGGTCGACCGGCCCGGTCGACCGACTTCATCCTAGTCGACTTGGTCAGTTAACTTAGTCGACTGGTTGAAGCTTGGAACAGAAATCTGGGCCAGAAAAACAGTTTAAAAATATTTTGAAAAATCTTTTAAGTCTTCTAAAAATCCACAAAACTAGTTTTATCATTTTATATGGAAACATAAACTTGTGATAAATATTTCAAGACATATATCAATCATATCAATTCATTTTGGAGTGTTGCAAATTTTATCAAAAATAAAACTTGTATTTTTATCAAAACTTGATCTTTCAATAGGAAATCTGATTTTCCTAAAAACTCATGAATAGACATATCAAAATAAGTTTGTTTAAGATATGAAGCATGTATGTATATTGAACACATCTAATATACATAAAAACATGTAAACTTGTTTTGATCTAATATTCATGAAAACCAAATCCAAAACATAAATCTTTTGTGTGTTGTGCACTTGAGCATATCAACTATACTAAGCTTTACAAATGGATCTAAAACACACTATCTAAACTATGGATACCTAAGTCTTCTTGATGATCTTCATCTTCAAGTTGACTTGCTCCAAAACTCCATCCATGGGCTAGGCAATGTGTGATCTTGAAGATTGGCCCTGGAATCACTATGAAAAGCTTCTAAACTCCTTGTTGAAGCTAATCACCAACTAATATCTTGGTTAATGATCTGAAACTTAAACAACACACGATTATTAGTAAATATAACTACATGAGTTAATCATCATCAAAACTAGGGTGGAAGGCCTTTGGGCCAACAATCAATATGCTTCAATTTCAAATTTGTTATAAATTTACAATTGATATCAATATGTATTACCTATTTGAAAAATTCAAAATTTGTAATGTTTATTTACAATTGGTATCAACATGATTTTTTTTTTTACAATTGGTATCTTAAAATTTGATTACAATTGGTACCTTAAAATTTTTTTTATATTTACTAAGATATCTCAAAATTTGTTTTATTGAGAAAAATTAAAAATCAAAACATTTTTGATTTGTATTGCCTATATGCAAGGAGAGCTTAACATCTCTTCTACATATAGATTCATGTTGAGTGTATCTAATATTGAGGAGCTTGACAACTCTTCTTTATACGGTACACGTGTGTAGGGGGAGCTTCACATCTCCTCTTATGCATTACAGATTATGTGTTATGTGAATTAGGGCTTGTCATCCCTTCTTCATGTAATGCATATATGTAGGGAAGCTAACTTAGCGTCTTCCTCTTCATGAATGTATATCGCATATAACCTTTTATTGATTGTTTTCACCCCTTATTGATTCTATGTTTCGGACAAAAAGAGGGAGAAAAATTTGATGATTTTGTTTTTACTTTAACCCCTTTGTTGATGATTGACAAAAAGGGGGAGAAGTATTTTGGTATATATGCATATTTTCCTTTCTTTATTAATAAAGGGGGAGTTGTATTTATGTTTATGCATATATGTTTTATTTTGCAAATAGGAGAAAAAGAATTTGATATGTTTTGTGCTTGTTAGCATGTTTTATCTTCATACATTTGCATACATGTTTATGAGCGTTATTGCATATCTATTTGTTTATGTGTTATGCATGAGTTAAGGGGAGCTTCTTTGAAGCTTTACTTTAATCCATGCATATATAACTTCATGAGTTTTGTCATCATCAAAAAGGGGGAGATTGTTGGCCCAAAGGCCCATCACTCTTGTTTTGATGATGATCAACTCATATAGTTATAGTACTAATGATCTTGTGTTTAATTAGTGACAAATTCATGATCAAGATCTTAGTAGGTGTGTAGCTTCAACAAAGGATTTAAAGTCAAGTTTTGGAGCTTACACGGTTTGATTCAAGAGCTTGTGCATCAAGACCACATCAAGCATTCAAGAGGAGTCTAGCTCTATGGATCATGTTTGGACCAAGTCAAGAAGATGAGAAGACTTCAAGTGAAGACTTCAAGAAGATGAAGGCTTGTGTCTAGGTTTGTTTAAGATTTTATTTTAGTTAAAATGTAAAGGATAGAATAGTTGGTGGATTGCTCAAGTACATATATACACACACACTCTTGATTTAGATAAGTTTTTATAAAAGAATTTTCAGTTTATAAAAGACTTTTTATTTTGAAAAAATACGGTTTTGGTTAAAGACTATATAAATCGTTTTTAGAGCTTAATGTCAAAAACATAGATATTTCACTATGTTTGTGTAGTGGATCATATCCATACACACTATGCTTCAAATGAGTTTAAATATCTTGTTTTTGTATTTGGTGAAGTTTTTAGAAAAACAAGTTTTGGAAAATCTACTTTGGAAAATACAGTTTTCATTTGAGCCGATTTTTCCAAGTTACAAAAATAGTCCAAATTATTTGTAACATGCCTTGATTTTGTGCAAGAATGTTTGTTTATTAAAGTATATTGGTAAAACTATTTTGTAAATTTTCTGTGAATTTATGGGATTTTATTTCTACCAAAAAGACCAAGTTTTTAATCCCTTAACAGTTCTGTCCTGGCCTCAGCCGGTCGACCGAGCGGTCAACCGACGTGCACAGACGTGCACGCCAGTTCTGGCAGGAGGGCCGGTCGACCGACCCGGTCGACCGTCCAGAGAGCTCTGCTCTCTGGAAAGTCCCCGATCGACCGACCGGTCGACCGGACAGAGAGCTGTGCTCTATGTATCCTGGCCTCGGTCGACCGGCCGGTCGACCGATGGCTCAACGGTCAGAAATCTGACCGTTGGCCAGTCGACCGGGCGGTCGACCGACAGTTCTGTCAGGCCTCCAACGGGTAGTTTTTGGAGCCCTATATATTGGGCCATTTGGGGGCTGTTTTCTCTAAGATTTCAAGAATAGTTTGGGCTAGTTTTTCCCACTCATTTCAGTGGTTATATCCACTTGTTTTAGAGCTTCATTTCCAAATCAAAAAGAGAGTTTTTATCAAGAGTGTTTAAAAGAGATTTCTTGAGTTTTCTCCATAATTTCCATCCTAGTTTTTCTCACAAACACTTGAGCAACCCATTGACATATTCATCCTATAGGAGTGTTCTTGTGAGATTGTTTTTAGGTGATCAAAGTGTTGTGATCACCAAAGACGTCATCTTTGTACTTTGAGGAGGCGGACGGTTGTGTTCGCGGTGCTTTCGAGTTCGTGTGTGAACTCCGTGTTTGAGGTGCGGCCTCGGCGAGCTAGAGAGCTTGCGGTGTGTATGGACTAGGGAGTCCGAGAGCTTGTAGGTGTTGCAGTACCGAGTGATCCGGTGGGATCGATTATAGTGGAAATCTTTCAAGGTGTTGAAGGCGGGGATGTAGAGCAAGGGTGCTCGAACCTCGAAACAAATCCCTTGCTATCTCCTTATTTATATCTTGCATGCTTCTATTGTGTTTATCTTTACATTCTTGATATTCTTATTGTGCTTAATTGTTATATGCTTGGGGATTGTTTGCTAACACTTGTATTCAACCAAGAGAGCCAACGCGGCACCTCAACTCTTATTTAGAGGAATCTTGAGGAGTTTGTCCAGAGCCCTTCACGGGGAATTCGGCAACACTCTTGTGTTATACGTGGTGTTTAGTTTAAGAAGTTTAGTTTATGTCTTATAAGTTTTTAATTCTGCATTTAGTGACCATTAGATTAGCCATCACCTATTCACCCCCCCTCTAGGTGACTTTACATATAGTGCATTATACATTTTAACATAAGAGTACAAATACAAAGTTATCATAGGATGTGATATAATATTATGAGAATATTACATCACCGATAGGCGAAAATGTGAGAATACAAAGAGATATACAAGTAGGAACAATACAAAGGCGCTTACGAGTTACAAAAGAAAAACTCGAGAGGCGAGCATTGGGGCCTGGAAGGATAGGGACGATCAACTGCTGATCTATGACGCTATCGCTGCGTCACTCTGATCATCAGGAAGTCCATCGCGGTCCAAACTTCAAGATCTGAACATGCAGATTCAGGAGAGTCAGAACTCACCAATGAGTGCGAAGTGGCGTGCAGTGATAAGTACATGTGTATCGATAAATCTGAGTCAATGAGCATGTATTGAAAACCGTGTCATGAGCACATGCATATATGAGCAGGTAATGAGACATCAAGTGAAGTAAATATGGTAAAACTAGTTATACAGGCTCAAATTACCTATCCGTGAGATTAGTACGTCAAAAGAATAATCCAAACAAGAAAACTCTCATATATATATCCTATGCCTCACGTCACTGTATCCTAAGTTCATATAAGCCGAGGTCTCCCCGAAACTAAGAAAACATCATAAAACCGATCAAACCAATAAGGCTGAATAAAACTGACTACGAGCAAAACCAATTATACAAGATCAGTTTACGGCTTCATAAGACTGGTACGTTGAAGAAATAATCCAAATAAGGAAACCCATATACTTATGCCTCACTTCACCGTAATCCGAGTGTATTAACCCGAATTGCAAAACAGCATGATGAATTATTGATTAACACTTTATTATTATTTCTCATCTGATCCATATATCTAAGTATGTGTACAGGCGTATGTTCCATCTCACATACATTCATATATGAGTAAGTCGAGGTTGTTATTAGAAATTGATGATGAAACTAATGGGTCATGTTTACAATAGGTCCCGTACATACTCGGGACAATGACCCAGGATGTTCTGTTGCTGATACGGAACCTACTACGAGGCGATTCAGGGGCAAAGGGTCTTATTTATATGTCTGCAAGAAGTTAGTAATCGGGGTGGCAACACGCCTCGTGGAACACCTGGAGGCACACAGGCAGAACCAAAGTTTTAGTTGCACAACATACCTAATACCACGGTAAACATATTCACCACTTGGAGTCTATCAGTTTCCCTCTTACTCGATGTAGGTTGGCTTTTTTATAGTTTATTATGTAATTATCATATTACAGGAATAGCAGGAGCATGACAGGTTCAGGAATTCAGGAGTACATGAGTACTAAAGATGTATGTCACTGTATATAATACAGGATAGCAGGACAAGATTCCTGAAATATGATAATCACAAGTCTAGTAGTAATATATCAGGTGGCAGGTGATAAGTGATATCATACATGTGTCAGGTGATAACAAGCATGAGTCAGGCGTCAAGTAATAGCAAGTCTAGTAATAAGCACAATAGATATCACCATATAGAAAAACATTACCGATACAAGGGATCAGTATGAATACAAGAAAATGATACTGATACAGAGGATGGTATCGATACAGGAGATCGGTACGAATACAAGAAAACGATAAAATTTTGGAAACAGTTCAAGTACAAGTTTTAAACTCTCCACAACCATCAAGGAAAGGATAATAGTTAGATTATCAAGAGGGCAGACAAGTAAGCGATCATCAAGCGAAGCTAAACAAGCTGGAACGAAGCTAACATACAACACTAGACGCTACAAGTTCGGCATGGTTACCGCTCGAGGCACGACTAAACACACACGACGGAGCGAGCGTATGAACGCTATTCTACCGTGCGTGGTGAATCTGCGCTCACGACATAACCACGCTCGAACGGAATTAGCGACAAAGCGCTGAGCGTTAGGTCTGCCTACCAGGCGTAGCTAAGAGACCTGACGGTCTATGCGCCTAAAGGGCTGTGGGTCATAAGACCGAGTAGGTACTTGCAGGAATGTTAGCATTAATCATGCACACATACATGATACAGAATGTAGCGGAGAGTAATGGCAAAGTGATCGATCAAGCGAAGTTATACATGCTGGAGCGAAGTTAGTGTACAACGCTAGACGCTATTACACTCGATGTAGTTACCGCTCGTAGCGAAGCCACGATAACGTGCAGCTATCGCTCGCGGCGTAATTACACTCGGATAGAATTAGCGATAGAGCGCTGAGCGCTAGGCTTGCCTACCAAGAAGAGCTGAAAGACCTGACGGTATAAACGCTCTTTCGAGGAAGTGGGTGAAAACCCAAAAGGCTGAAGGGCTGGAAGGCCAAGTAAGTACCTGTAAAGGTGTTAGTATCAAACACACACAGGTAAACACAGTAACAAGTAATAACTAAGTCATTAGTAGAGTGGTGAATCCTGGAGGCTGACATGAATAAAGTCAGCGAGCAAACAAGCATACATCGAAGCGAAGCTAAGGAAGCTGTAGTAAGATCAACAAGCAGCGTTTTATCACTAAAGTGCATGGCGGAGCTATACACGTGGACGAGGAAGAGTGTCTAACCATTATATCAGGCGTGCAAGACATAACTCTCGCTCGAGCGAATCTAGAGATAAAGCGTTGAGCACTAAACTAAACTATCAGGCGTGGCGGAAAGACCTGACAGTCTAAACGCACTCCCAAATACCGTGAAACCCTAAAGGGTGTAAGGCCAATTCCTATTAGGTAGCTCGGGAAGTGGGCTAGCCCGGAGGCCGAGTTAGTACCTGCACGAGATATTAGTACCACACGAGCACACATATCAATATGGCAATAACCAGACTACCGTGGAGTGGTGAAACCCGGAGGCTGAGTGTAAAACCCAGAGGCCAAGAGCCCAAAGGCTAAACGATCACGAAGGGTCGGCCACGAATGATATAAAACAATAATAAAGAACATCACATGTATAAATGCAGGAACTAAACTATACTAGTACAAACATTCATCGCATCGGTACCTATACATCACACCGGTATAATACACATGTTCACAGTATACATGCACACACCCTCACTGATACAAATACAACACATCGATACAATCCTACATGTCCATTATACATATACAAATCCACCGATGCAAATCCACATTCCTGAAAACTACCCAATTAAATACAATCACTTGTCAAAGCGGTAAAACCAAGTAAAGAAGCGAGAACACTCGCCTATAAATCTTCATAAAACACAATACAAATCAGGAATCCCAAGAGCACGAGCATGTGCCTCCAATATTAATTAAAATATGTATTATTTATTTTTAGAGAGAGAATTAGAGAGAGGAGAGAAAGAAAGAGAGAGGAAGCACACTCGTGCCATGACCTGGCCTGCTCACGGCCAGGTCGTGAGCCTGAACTGGCTGCGCAGTCAGGCAGAGGGGAGGCGGCGTATGGTCAGCTGGGGTTGGCGCACGACCAGCGCGGGAGAGATGGGAGGCGGTGAATTTGTGAGGAAGGTGAAATTGATAGTGGAGGTGGTAGATTGAGGTGGTGGAGATGATGAGTATGTGTGTTGGGGATGAAATTGGAGGTAGGGATGTTCATGTAGAAGGAGGAGGTGTGGAAGATGGTTGTGGTGGAGGAATTGTGAAATGAGAGCAGAAATTGGAAGAAATTGGAGAGGGTGTTGGAGTTTTAGAGAAGGAAGGAGATTATAGAGGGGAAGAGTTGGAGGAGAGAGGGAGTTAGGGGTAGGCCGCTGCCGTGGAGGGGCTCGCTGAGACTAGCGGTGGAGGTCAGCCGGAGGGGCTGCTGGAACTGATGGGGTGATGGCGGTTTATGGTGGTGGTGGAATTGGTGGTTAATTGAAGAAGGAGGTGGTGATAGAGGATGTTAATATTGTTGGTGTTGGTAAGGAGGTGGCCGACTAAAGGGAAGGCCGAGGAGGCGTCGTTGGCGATTAAGCTCGCCGGAGGTGGAGATGGCCGTTGGCGAGGTGGGGAAAGAGGAGTGAGAGAGAGTGAGTGAAATTGGAGAGAGGTGGGTGTGGATTAGAGAGAGGGTGAGAAATTGGTGAGAGATGGGAAATTGTATGGGAGAGAGAGAATTTTGAGAGGGAGAGGGATGGGGAGGAGCTGCTCTTCGTCGATTATGGGTTGGGGAAGAAGGAAGAAGAGAAAAAGGAAAAAGAAAGAAGAACGAAGGAAATATAAAGGGGGAGATATTTTAGGGGTGAGGTTTGTGTGGAGGACAAAAAAGGGAAAAGGAAAAGAAAAGAAAAAGAACAGTAGGGAAAAAGAGTTGAGGAGAAAAAAAGAGGAAAAGAAAGAAAAGGAAAGGAAAATGTCCAGATAAAACTCCGAATCTGGGGAAATACCGAAAACATAAAAAATGTCAGAAATATGGAGTAATCTGGAAAAATTCTCAAAAATAGAAAATATTATATTAAGGTGCACGAGGAACTCAGATTCATGAAATTCAATCCCATTTTCAAATTAAAATTTCTGGAATCAACCGGCGATACCAGTCAACGCCAAATCCGGTCAAGTTTTGTTAAATTCAGAAAAATGTGCAAAAAATGCATTAAACTAAAAAATTTGATTCTAAGAAATAATTTGAAAACAGATTTTAGAAATTCAACTCTGTTTATAAATTTAAAAAAAATCTTAGAATCGATCGGCAGCACCGGTCGATACCGGTTTTGAAGATTTTACAATTTAATTCAGAAAAATTTAAAAAATTATGAAAAATATAAAATATTAAAAAATGATATTTGAAACTAAAATCAATCAAATCAACTACTGGAAAGATCAAATTGATTGATACACTAGAAGTGGTTCTCTGGTTAGGGCTGATCCTGAGTCCACGACTCTGGATTTAATGCAAAACAATAGCATAAATAATCATAAAATAAAAAATAAATACGGGAAGTAAATAAAAAATACGATCAAAAATTTGAATACGTATCTAAGTACGTATTACGAGAACGGGGTATTACATTCTATCCAACTTACAAAAAATTTGTCCTCGAAATTTCGATAAGGGGAAGATGAACACAGAGAAGATAGAGACGAGGATTATACCAATTAAGATATGAATAATTAAGGGTAATGTTCGTAACCGAATGATCAATAAACTCAAGACTTAGACGTCTTCTGCACTTCCTGCCGTATAAATTTCGGACGATAACATATTAATACTGTTGGCCCAAAGGCCCATCGCTCTAGTTTCAATGATGATTAACTCATGTAGTTATAATTTACTAATAATCTTGTGTTTATATAGTTTCAGTTGTTGACCAAGATATTAGTAGGTGTTTAACTTCAACAAAGGAGTTTTGGGAACTAACACGTGTTGATTCAAGAGCTCATGCGTCAAGATCGCATCTAGCACTTGGTTGGAGTCAAGCTCATTCGATCGCGTTTGGATCGAGTCGGCTTGGAGACAAGAAGACCTCGGTTTGTTTAGTTTTGTGTTTAAATCTTGTGTAAAAGTAGATAGTATTGATTTGCTCAAGTTCAAAAGTTTATTGGTTTCAGTTTAACCGATTTTGGATTTCATATAAAAAATAGAGATATATATCTTATATGTATATTGGATTCTATTCATATATAATAAGCTTCAAATTTGTTTCAATATCATGTTTTTGTATTTATACAAGTTTTGGAGAAAACGATTTTTCATTCCAAAATCCAAGTTTGGAAAATACGGATTTTGTATTTAAGCCTAATTTCAATATTACAAAAATGGTTCAAATAGTTTGTAATGTGTGTTGATTTTTAGTCACACATGTTTGGTATTCAAATATTTATAAGAACTTATTTTTGTGAACTTTATGTGTATTTATGGGATTTTATTGAAATTAAAATACGTAAGTTTTCAATCCCAGAATTTCCCAGCCAACACACGATCGACCGGACCAGGAGTCGGCCGATTGGGCCGGTCGATCGATGTGCACGCAAACGTGCACATGGCCAGTCTAAAAGGCCGGTCGACCGTGCGGTCGACCGGCCGAAAGCACCCAACTCTCGGGTGCAGGCTTGTCGACCGGGCGGTCGACCGAAGGCTTGGCCCGGTCGACCGGGCGGTCGATCGGAGGCACAACGGTGAGAAATATGACCATTGCGTCGGGCGATCGACCGGAAGGGCATTTTTGCCCTTTCCTGCTGCCAACAGGCAGAATTTTTGGAGGCTTATAAATAGCCCCCTCTTAGGCTGTTTTCTATAAGAATTTCAAGAGCTATTTTTCTCATCTTTACAAGTATTTTAGTAAGAAGATTTCAAAGAATTTTTTGGCTACAAAGATTTATCTTTATTTATTTTCAAGGGTTGGAAAAATCAAAGAAAAAGAGAGTCTTTGGGAAATTGTTTTGATCTTCATTTCTAATTCATTCTTGAGTTTTTTCCAAGTATTTTTCTTTGTGATTTGTTTTCCAAACATCTTATTTTCTCACACTTGAGCTATCATCTCTATCCTATCTATAGGATCTTGTTTTTGTGAGAAAATTGATTTGTGGTCTATTGTGATCACCAAGGTTGCTTGTGGTCTTTGAGATCACCAAGTTTATAACTTTCTCTTTTCTTTGGTTTGTGCCTATCCCTCTAAGTGTAGAGGAGGTTGAAGTTTGGGTTTGTTGTTATCCCTCCTGTGTAGAGGTGATTGTGGTGGAGTTTTGGCTTAGTACCTTATCCCTCTTGTGAGAGGTGATTATTGTTTGGCTTAAAGCCTTATCTCTCTAAGTGTAGAGGGGATTATTGTTGTGCCTAACCTCTTGTGTAGGGGTTGTTTTGTTGGGGAGAGGAGTTGTGTATTCCTAGTTTGTATTTGCCAAATTCTAAGTGGAGATTCCCTGTGTGGACGTATAGTGGAAATCCTTCTGTGTGAAGGCGGGGACGTAGAGCAGTGGCTCGAACCTCGAAACATGTCTCGGTGTTTGCGATTGATCCACTATCTCTAAACTCTCTCTTTCATATCTTGCATTGATTCATAATGTTCATATCATATATCTGCTTGGTATTGATTGTGTGCCTCACTAGTGTTGAATCAAGAGAGCTTCATATAGCACCTCAACTCTTATTTAGAGGAATTTAGAGAGATAGTCCAGAGCCAGTCACCGAGAATTTGGCTACACTATTTGGTTACACTTAGTGTGTTGCAATTAATTTTTAATTTCACATCATTAATCATTAGATTAGCCATACACCTATTCACCCCCCTAGGTGTATTTGTTGGCCCAGAGGCTTTCCACTCTAGTTTTGATAATGATTAACTCATGTAGTTATAGTTTACTAATAATCTTGTGATATTTAGTTTCAGATATTTAATCAAGATATTAGTAGGTGATTAGCTTCAACAAAGGTGATTTGGAGCTTTCACATGGTGATTCAAGAGCTCGAGCGTCAAGTTCATATCTAGCACTCGGTTGGAGTCAAGCTCGGTGAATCAAGTTTGGATCGAGTCGACTTGGAGACGGCGTTCTACAAGAAAGCTTCGGTTTGTTTAGTTAAGATTTAGTTTAGATCCATTGTAAAGATTAGATAGTGTGATATGCTCAAGTTCACAACATACACTAGTTTCAAGTTTCATGTTTTGGTTTTTGGTTTAATCGATCTTGGTTTTCATGAATAGATAGAATCAAAACAAGTTTACATGGTTTAATGTATATTAGATTTGATCTATATACATCTATACTTCATATACTTAGAAAAACTTATTTTGATACACTATTCATGTGTTTGGAGTTTTGTATTTAGACAAAACCTATTTTTGGATTTAATGTCAAAAACATAGATATAATACCTTTCATGTATATTGGATTCTATCCATATACTATATGCTTCAAAGTTGTTTAAATATCATATTTTTGTATTTACATGTGTTTTGGAAAAATCGGATTTCCATTTCAAAAATCCAAGTTTTGGAAAATACAGTTTTTGATTTAAGACAAAATTTTCAAGTCATAAAAAAGGTTCAAAATGTTTGTAACATGATTTGATTTTTACTCAAACATGTTCGTATTTTAAAGATATAACATGAACTGATTTTTGTGAAATTTATGTGTTTTTATGGGTAAAAACCTAAGATTTTTAGTCCCAAATCTATCTGGCTGGCAGGCTGCCGGTTGACCGGGCCGGTCGACCGTGGCAGTGAGCGGTCGACCAGGCCGGTCGACTGACGTGCACATAGCATGCACGCAGCCTAGCTGGGGAGGCCGGTCGACCGGGTCGGTCGACCGCCAGAGAGCTCTGCTCTCTGGAAAAGCCTCCGGTCGACCGGGGGGCCGACCGGACAGAGAGCTCTGCTCTCTGTATCCAGCTCGATTGACCGGGCGGTCGACCGGACAGAGAGATCTGCTCTCTGTATCCAGCTCGGCTAGAGAGCCGTTGCTCTCTTGTTCTGGGCACGGTCGACCGGGCGGTCGACCGCTGGGCTCAACGGTCAAACTTTTGACCATTGGCCGGTCGACCGGAAGGGCAAATTGGCCCTTTTCAGCAGCAACGGGCAGATTTTTAAATAGGTTATAAATACCCCATTTGAGTTGGTTTTTCAACAATAATTTTTAGAGCAAAAATTTCTATCTTCCTAAGTGTTTTAAAAGCAAGTTTTAAAAGAGTTTTAAAGCCAAAAATGATCTATCTTCATTTTTTTTGAAGAGTTGGAAAAATCAAAGAAAAAGAGAAGTCTTTGGGATTTATTTTTGTTCTTCATTTCAATCATATCTTAGAAGTTTTCTCAAGAATTTTTCTTTGTTATTTTGATTTCCAAACTCTTTATTTCTCACACTTGTGCTTATCATTCTATTCTATCTATAGGATTTTTGTTTTAGTGAGAAAATTGGTTTGTGGTTGTTAGACCACCTAGTTGTATACCTTCCATCTTTGTGATATCCCTCTAGTGAGAGGTGATTGAGTTGTTATCCCTCAAGTGTGAGGTGATTGTGGAAGTGGTGTTTGGCTCCCTCTAGTGAGAGGTGGAGATTGTGTTGGAATCCCTCAAGTGTGAGGTGATTGTTGTTTGAGTGACTTTGTGCCTATCCCTCTAAGTGTAGAGGTGATTTGTTTGTGCCTTACCTCTAGTGAGAGGTTGTATTGGTTGAGAGAGGAGTTGTGTTCTCCCAGTTGTATTTGCCCCAAATCCTCAGTGGAGGTTCCCTGTATGGGAAGTCCTGTGTGGACAAGTTAGTGGAAATCCTTCTTGTGAAGGCGGAGACGTAGAGCTGTGTACTCGAACCTCGAAACATATCTTATTGTTTGCGTTTGATCCACTTTCTCTAACTCTCTCTCTTACATTGTGCATTGATTCATATTGTCATATCATATACATGCTTGTATTGCTTGTGTGTGCCCATACTTGTGTTTAACCAAGAGAGCTTTACATAGCACCTCAACTCTTATTTAGAGGAATTCAGAGGAGTTAGTCCAGAGCCCTTCACCGGGAATTCGGCTACACTCATTGGTTACACTAAGTGTGTTGCATTAAGTTTTTAATTCCGCATTATTATTCATTAGATTAGCCTTACACTTATTCACCCCTCTAGGTGTATTCCAATTGGTATCAGAGCCTAGGCTCCTTATATTAGGTTTAACCACCTAGGAGTGTGATCTTATTTTTGCTAATCTAGACTTGCATTTGCACACTTATATTGTTTACACACACTCATGGACTTCATCACCCCACCTATGTTTGATACTTCCAACATTGTTGTTTGGAAGGCTAGGATGTCCATGTACCTAAAAACCCTAGGCTTGCATGTTTTCCTTGCCGCTACTAAGAAATCCTATCTTGGTAATAGCAAGCATATAGAGGTCAATGCACGAGCCCTTGAGGCACTGAGATGCACGCTTAACAAAGAATATTTGTGTTTAGTTTCTCATTGTGATTCCGCCTTTGCAGTGTGGAACACGTTGACCTCCTCTGAGCTTCAAACGCCCAACATAATGAAGAAGGAATCTAGTGAGGATGAATCCGAACAACGTTGCTACATGGTCCAAGGGAATGACTCCCGTGAGGTACATTCGGATACTCAACTAGATAGTGCTAGCTCTTCTTTTGATGATCTTGATAGTATGGATGCCGATGCATTAAATGAAGAGTTATCTATTGTTTGTGAAAACCTCTTAGAAAAATATAAAGTTTTGAAAAAGAAAACTTGTAAGTTAACTAAAGAAAATAAGGACTTGTCTTCAAAATTTGATATTGTTTTGCAAGAAAGAGATGAGATTTCTAATGAAAGGGATTCATTAAAATCTAAGCTTGATCTTGCCCTAAATGAAAACATGATTCTAAAAAGTAAAAATGATTGTGAAAATGTTTTGAAGAAAAATGAAGTTCTATCTTCAAAACTTGTTTTTGTTTTAAAAGAAAATGACTCTTTGAAAAACAAAATTATTTCTATTTCAAAAGAAGTAGATTTAGTTTCAAAGAAAAATATTGCTTTGAAAAATGACTTAGACTCTCATGTTTGCCATGCTAATGTAGCTTCACATTCTATCTCACCTATTGCATGCTCCACTTCTTCTAACATTGAAAATGATATAAATTTGTTAAAGAAGAACATTAATTGTTTGGGCTCCACTTTGAGCCATTGTGCCATGAACCATACACGTTTGGAATCTATGTTTCGAAAGAAACAAGTTCCTCCTATGCATGCATACAAACCACGACATACACATGCTCCTCACGTTCATACCCATCACAAAATGTATGCTCATGTGTATACTTGTACACATTGTGGACGTAAGGGCCACCTTGCTAAATTTTGTTATGACAGGATAAATGATTCTAATTTAGCAAATAAATTTGTTTGGGTTAGGAAAGGAGCTAACCCCCATGGCCCCTAAAGAGTATGGGTACCAAAGACCACTCCTATTTTATTTGATGAAGGTGTGGGCTCTCACATGACGTGAGAGTGATGGTGCCTTGAGGTAGATGCGTTCCGAGCTTAATGGTGACTATTTGGATGCATGACTTTCAAGGGGAGTTTGGTGGAAGGACCACCATGATTTGGAGATATGGAGATGTGCCCTATTGGTTTTGGTAACAATCTCTAACTCCCGTTTATGTTTACATGTTTTTCATATTGTTGATTTTTAGCATGTCATGTTTTAATGCTCATTATGCCATATGCCATGTTTATTAGTCTTATGGCATACATGATTAGTATTTGAGATCACCCATGTTTAATATGGACTTATACTTTTATGTTCTCACATTTGTTTTTAGCTATTGTATATATCATAGCTCTAATGCATGCGCATTTACATAATGATCATATGAGTTTTGTTTAAACGTTTGCACTTCATGTTTTGACTACATGTTTAGATATTAGTTTTCATTAAAACTTGAATATATACTTGTACAACTAGTGAGCCACAAATAGATTATTATATGTTTATGCTTGAATGCTCATTTGTACCCATTAGATGTACTAGTATAGTCTAGTTTTGATTATTCATGCATTTTAACTTGTATTCCCATTTTTGACATGTTTTCATGTTTATATTTAAACTTTATTTATATGTCAATTTGTCTAAACTAGTTATACATATACATCCTTGAGCCACTTGCCATCAGCATATACTTTTGTGGACTCGTTCATGTTTGGATATGTATGTATACTCTAGTTACAAAACATACATATGCCTTGAAGATTAAATTATTTTAATGATTTTCATGTTTTAAGGAATTTCAAATTGAGCCTATTGCCTATTTCCATGACTATGTCTTTTACAAAACTTGTACACTCATATTACTTGATGTTTTCTCATGATTTTGTTTTCATGAATATTATTTGTACTATATAGATTTTGAGTGACATTGGTTTAGTGATTTTCATATTTTATGGAATATATTTTTATTTTATTTCTTACTTGAAGGATTTCGTACTAGTTTACAGTTTATCATTAAACTAGTTGCTGTATTCTTCATATGGTAGAGTTTTCAAACGTGTTACATTATTTTCAAACTTATTTTTGAAAACCCCACCATCCAAAGGGCGGTTGGTTGGGCGACCATGCCTTGTATGCTCATTATTGAAAATCTATTTAAAACATGTGCATGAAATGGGTGGTAGGAAGTATGAGTTATACACTTGATCTTATTTTGTTTTCAATTGATATCATTGTATCTTTTCAATTGGTATCACAATTGACATTCATTTATCTTGTATACTTATATTTTTTATATATGTATGCTTACACTTCAAATAGTATCAATTTCGATTGGTATTAAATTTTTCATACATATATATATGTTTTATTTGTGCTTACTATATCTCTATATCTTTGAGTACAAATTTTTGTTATGCTAAGCTTGATTCCTTAAATGACAATTATATTTCAATTGATTATTTTTCAATTGATATCTTATACAAGCTTATGCATCATTTTGTTTGGTATTCATAAAGGGGGAGAAAATTCATATTTCACCTTTTAATTGGTTTTATTTACCTTTGGTATTTTACTCCCACACTTTATGTTGAAAAATGATATTGATTTTTAATTTGGTATCTACGCTCCTAATGAAAATTATTTTTAATTGGTTTATTTTTTCATTTGGTATCAAAAGTGTAAAATATTTTCAATTGGTACTAATTTTTACAATTGGTATTGATTAGTCACATATATTGCATATACATTGTCACCTTACCATACTTTTTAGCTAATAAATCATATTAATAAGTATTCTTCTTCTTTGTTTAATGTAGGCCCAATTGCTAAAAGAAAAGAAAGAGAAACAAGCCCAAAAGCCCACCAAATTCTGATTTAATTCAGAAGAAATTCGAAATCAAGGAATCAGGGCTAAATCTTGGCATATCAAGAGGTTGAAAACCGGTTGAGAAGAATCCTCCCTGAATCAAGCGGTTGAAGCTAACAATCAAATTTTGGTGCCGTTGCCGGGGAGGGTAACGGTTTTTATTGAATTTTTGAACTAAAACGAATTTTTCTTCTCTGTTGCAGGTTACAGGGTAGGAAAAGCAGGAAAAAAAGATTGCAGTAACATATAAGTGGTCTTGGGCCTCTGTTCTAGAAAACAGAGACCAAGCACCCTCTGGATTGTCGCGTTTCCGTAGCTCTGGTCGCGGATCCGCGGCAAAAAGGAGCTCACTACTGACTGGCTTTTTGCAGGGCTGCTTGCTTTGCAAAATTATAGTTTTCTGCAAACTTTATTTCTTATATGCCATCACTAGAAGCATGCTAATAAGCCAACAGTAAAACATTTGTTGAAAAAGTTGAAAAAAAAATTGATTAGACGTTTGCATTTTAGGCACTTGTCATTTCAATTCATTTACTTTACTGTTGAAGAGTGTTGGAGCAAGGTACGTTCGCATTGCATCTAGAATAGGACTCATCTCTTGTTGATTTACATCGCTTTGAGTGAATCTTGTTTACAAATCTTGTACACTTGCACAAACTGATCTTAAGGGCACCACCCCCATAACAAGATAAGGTGGGGATTTAATCACCCTTCCTTGGCCCAAAAATCAGATTCCAAGCACTCACTAACCTGAGCCTAACTAAAATGAGTAGACTCGTTGGCCCTAGGGACATCTCAGACTCAATTAGGAGATTATCCTAAGGGGGAAAGGTGTTAGAATTTGACTCCTGCCAAATCAGTGTCTAGGAAGGGGATTAAGGGTCGAAAGCCCGAAGATTGGTGGTTATTTAATTAAGGAACGTCTTTGACGGATAACCTCCCACCAATCTTACCCTGACCTGGCTGATTAGCTTTTGGTCAAAGTCCGCACTATACCTCCCGTGGACAGTCTAACCAGTTAGGAGTCGTCTAGGTCATAGGTCTACCCTAACTTAGGTTAGAATTTTTTCTTTTTTGTTTGCTTATTTGTTTGTTTTTTGCTTATGTTTTAGTGTGTGATATGGCTTATAACAACAATTTTTCCAATTTTAATAGTAATCCACATTACACACCAACTTCTTTTTTGAATATTACTAACCCGGCATATCATAACTTTAACCAACCTAGTGTGCCAGATTGGTCTTATCCGAATCAATATAACCCATGTCCCCAATCTTATAACCATAATTTCCATGATAATTTCAACTCTTCACAGAGTCAATGGGGATTCACCCCCCTCGAGTCTAATTTTCAACCAACTTGTCCTCCTTATTCACCTTGTCCACAATATTTCCAAGATTCATACTCAGTTCCACCAGTCCAAAATAGAAAACTATCAATTTTGAAAATGAGTATGCGTGAGTCAAAACAAAAATCACAAAATCTAATGGACTCACAATTTCACCACCAATTCCAAAACAACACTTCATCTTTTCAACAAGACGATGAACCCATCAACTATGAAAAGATGCTTGAAGCCATGACTCAGGCTCAAAACGCTCATAATCATGACATAGATATGATGGTCCAATCTCTACGTTCTCACCGTTTGGCCAGTTCTGATGTCAGTAACCATTCTGTTAGAGCCGAAGAGTCATGTTGTTTTGGAACACAAGGTTCTATTTCAGCACAATCATTTAAACTTGCCCAAACTCTAAAATTTAAAAGTGACAATGACAGTTTGGCAAGTTATCCCTTTCCTGAAATAGAACTTGAGAATGAATATGATCATGAACCTCAACTTAATGATTCAATTCTACTTCCTGATTCAATTATGACTCCGGTGTCTTCACCTGATTTTAATCTTTTCCCCGAGTCAACATTAGATCCTGTGCCAATACATAATGAAATTGAATCGCCTATCTTTGATGATCATCATGTTGAACTTGACCAATTTTATAATATTGAAAATCCCATTGATAAATTGGCAAGTTCTCATTTTTATGACATTGAACTCCATGAGAAATGTGACCTAGATTCTCAAATCTGTGATCCAGTTTAAATTCTCGAATCAATATTGATTCTTATTTTGTTACCTGACTTGAGTAATATTTTAGAGTTAGTTTTGATTCCTACACCTATCATTCTTGAACTTGAATCACCAATATTAAGTCACATTTTATTGGTGGAAAATAAATGTGGACTTGAGTTTCAACTTCTTGATTTGGACCCGCTTCTTGAACCAATCTCGACTCCTGAACCTTTACTTGACTTAAGTCACTTTCCTGAGTCGGTATTAGTTCCAGTACCTTCTGAGTCCAAGTCAATCATTCTATCTTTTCACACTCCATTTTGGGACAAGGAGGTTAACAAATTTGACTCCGAAATTAATTATGAAATTTGGAAATTAGATGGGGTTAAATTCTTAATAAAAATCCTTCATGGATACATCATTTTAATGGGTTATATTAGAGAGATTTTTGGTGGGTTCCTCCGCACTCCATGCAAAGTCGATTGGGCAGCATTTCGTGGACCAATCAGACCACCACCGGAACCACCACCTTAAGATAACATTTTCCTTCCCTTTCTTCTTTTTCATGCATCTATGCATTAATTCATACATTGAGGACAATGCATGAGATAGGTGTAGGGGAGGGTCTAATATAACTTAGGTTTTTCTTTTTTTTCCTTTACTTTAAAAACTTTTTGAAGATAGAAACAATATTTTGACATATTTTTTGTAAGAAATTAAGTCAATTTTAAGGAATAGGAAAATAAAAATTAGGATTTCTTAAATTTGGTCAAAATAAGATTATTTGTTTGATTTTTAGGGTTAGGAAGATAATTTGTCAAAGTAATTTAGTCTTGATCTTTACCTTAATGAAATATGCATATTTCATACACTTACACACTTAGGGTTCAAAACAAAGATTCTTATGCCTTATATATAAAAAAAAGAAAAAAAATATCTATGAAAGATGAACAAATCTAATTATTTATTAGTTAGGTGCTTTGGCCTAAGCAAGCCTTAGTATTTATGCGAAAGATGATTAGATAAGTTTGAAAAAAATATATATATGTAAAAATCCTCTGATTAAGCTGGGTGTTTGTGCCTAATAAAGCATAAGTATTCACGCCTAAAAGGGGTTCATATAATAAAATCCTTAGTTTTGTGGCCTTGTTTGCTCGAGTTCTTAAGTCCTTGGGGTGTTTTCTTACCCGGTGCCCTAAGACCGTTTGGTTTGGGAGTCATCGATTAAAGGCTTGTTACATTGGCAGATTAGAAAGCCTAATAGAATTAAGGAATAATACCACAAATATATATATATATATATATATATATATATATATATATATATATAAGTAAGGCATAAGAGTTAGAGTTAATGAACCCTTAGCCAAAATTTTTACGGTCACAAGGTGTATATGACTTATGGTAAAGTAATAGACTAAATGAGAAGTACAATTTGACTCCTTACTTTGATTGATAACAAATTTTTGAATAGAGACTAAGTTTAAGAATGAAAAATTCAGTTTTCCTATAACTTATAGATTACTTAAGTCTTACAATTATATTTCAAATATTTTTCTCTTTCAAAATGCTTTTCGAAAATACTAACTCTTTGTTTCTCTTTCTTTATGGATTTTGTGGGTGTAATCCACTGAAAACCCTCACGAGACAAAACTCGTCCTCTAGGGAAAACCTAGAGGTTTAACGGCTTGTTGCACATGCTCAGTGCAATCGAGTGACCTGCGAAAGTGGTCTAATAATCCTTAGTATAGTTTAGTTGTTTTGCTCGAGGACGAGTAAGAGATAAGTGTGGGAGTGTGATTAGTCACATATATTGCATATACATTGTCACCTTACCATACTTTTTAGCTAATAAATCATATTAATAAGTATTCTTCTTCTTTGTTTAATGTAGGCCAAGTTGCTAAAAGAAAAGAAAGAGAAATAAGCCCAAAAGCCCACCAAATTCTGATTTAATTCAGAAGAAATTCAAAATCAAGGAATCAGGGCTAAATCTTGGCATATCAAGAGGTTGAAAACCGGTTGAGAAGAATCCTCCCTGAATCAAGCGGTTGAAGCAACAATCAGGTATCAAGATTACCTTTATATTTATATCTTTTAATTGATATCAAAATTTTGTTGGTCTCTTCAAAATGTTTTGTTTATTTTCAATTGGTATCATCTTTTGGTATCATCATCTTTCTATGTATACCTTTGCACTAAATTGATATATTTTTTTTCAATTGGTATCATAATGTTTTGTTTTGATTTCACCCCTTGTTGATTTTTGTTTCGGACAAAAAAAGAGGGAGAACATTGTTTTATTGTTTACTTTAACCCCTTTGTTGATGATTGAAAAAAAGGGGGAGAAGTATTTCAGTATATATGCATGTTTAGCATTTGTTTTATGATATTGGTATCAAGAGCATGGATATTAGTATCAAGAACATATTTTGTGTTATTTTGTTTTGTTGGTATCAAGAGCTTTTATTGAAATTTTTATTGTTGGTATCAAGAGCTTTTTATTAAAATTTTTATTGGTATCAAGAGCAATTATTTAAGAACATGTTTATTTTAAGTTTATATTTTCAATTGGTATTTAAAAACATGTTTATTTTAAAATTTGGTATTAAAAGCATGTTTACTTTTATAGCATTCATTGCATATCTTATTGTTTATTGCTACGCATGAGTTAAGGGGGAGCTTCTTTGAAGCTTAACTTTAATCCATGCATATATAACTCCATGAGTTTTATCATCATCAAAAAGGGGGAGATTGTTGGCCCAGAGGCCTTCCACTCTAGTTTTGATGATGATTAACTCATGTAGTTATAGTTTACTAATAATCTTGTGATATTTAGTTTCAGATATTTAATCAAGATATTAGTAGGTGATTAGCTTCAACAAAGGTGTTTTGGAGCTTTCACATGGTGATTCAAGAGCTCGAGCATCAAGTTCATATCTAGCACTCGGTTGGAGTCAAGCTCGATGAATCAAGTTTGGATTGAGTCGACTTGGAGACGACGATCTACAAGAAGGCTTCGGTTTGTTTAGTTAAGATTTAGTTTAGATCCATTGTAAAGATTAGATAGTGTGATATGCTCAAGTTCACAACACACACTAGTTTCAAGTTTCATGTTTTGGTTTTCGGTTTAACCGATCTTGGTTTTCATGAATAGATAGAATCAAAACAAGTTTACATGGTTTAATGTATTTAGATTTGATCTATATACATCTATGCTTCATATACTTAGAAAAACTTATTTTGATACACTATTCATGTGTTTGGAGTTTTGTATTTAGACAAAACCTATTTTTGGATTTAATGTCAAAAATATAGATATAATACCTTTCATGTATATTGGATTCTGTCCATATACTATATGCTTCAAAGTTTTTTAAATATCATGTTTTTGTATTTACATATGTTTTGGAAAAATCGGATTTCCATTTCAAAAATTCAAGTTTTGAAAAATACAGTTTTCGGTTTAAGACAAAATTTTCAAGTCACAAAAATGGTTCAAAATATTTGTAACATGATTTGATTTTACTCAAACATGTTTGTATTTCAAAGATATAACATGAACTAATTTTTGTGGAATTTATGTGTTTTTATGAGATTTTATAAAAGATAAAAACCTAAGATTTTTAGTCCCAAATCTATCTGGCTGGCAGGCTGCCGGTCGACCGGCCGGTCGACTGTAACAGTGAGCGGTCGACCGGGTCGGTCGACCGACGTGCACAGAGCGTGCACGCAGCCTAGCTGGGGAGGCCGGTCGACCGCCAAAGAGCTCTGCTCTCCAGAAAAGCCTCCGGTCGACCGGGCGGTCGACCGGACAGAGAGCTCTGCTCTTTGTATCCAGCTCAGTCGACCGGCCAGAGAGCCGTTGCTCTCTGGTTCTAGGCACGGTCGACCGGGCGGTCGACCGCTGGGCTCAACGGTCAAATTTTTGACCGTTGGCCGGTCGACCAGCCGGTCGATCGGAAGGACAAATTGGCCCTTTTCAGCTGCCAAGGGCAGATTTTCAAATGAGTTATAAATACCCCATTTAAGTTGGTTTTTCAATAACAAATTTTAGAGCAAAAATTTCTATCTCCTAAGTGTTTTAAAAGCAAGTTTTAAAAGAGTTTTAAAGCCAAAAAAGATCTATCTTCATTTGTTTTAAAGAGTTGGAAAAATCAAAGAAAAAGAGAAGTCTTTGGGATTTATTTTTGTTCTTCATTTTAATCATATCCTGGTAGTTTTCCTAAGAGTTTTTCTTTGTTTTTTTGATTTTCAAACTCTTTATTTCTCATACTTGAGCTTATCATTCTATCATATCTATAGGATCTTTATTTTAGTGAGAAAATTAGTTTGTGGTTGTTAGACCATCAAGTTGTATACCTTTCATCTTTGTGATATCCCTCTAGTGAGAGGTGATTAAGTTGTTATCCCTCAAGTGTGAGGTGATTGTGGAAGTGGTGTTTGGCTTCCTCTAGTGAGAGGTGGAGATTATGTTAGAATCCCTCAAGTGTGAGGTGATTGTTGTTTGAGTGGCTTTGTGCCTATCCCTCTAAGTGTAGAGGTGATTTGTTTGTGTCTTACCTCTAGTGAGAGGTTGTATTGGTTGAGAGAGGAGTTGTGTTCTCCCGGTTGTATTTGCCCCAAATCCTCAGTGGAGGTTCCCTGTGTAGGAAGTCTTATGTGGACAAGTTAGTGAAAATCCTTCTGTGTGAAGGCGGGGACGTAGAGCTGTATGCTCGAACTTCGAAACATATCTTGTTGTTTGCGTTTGATCCACTTTCTCTAACTCTCTCTTACATTGTGTATTGATTCATATTGTCATATCATATACATGCTTGTGTTGCTTGTGTTTAACCAAGAGAGCTTTACATAGCACCTCAACTCTTATTTAGAGGAATTCAGAGGAGTTAGTCCAGAGCCCTTCACCGGGAATTCGTCTACACTCGTTGGTTACACTAAGTGTGTTGCATTAAATTTTTAATTCCGCATTATTGTTCATTAGATTAGCCTTATATCTGTTCATCCCCCTCTAGGTGTACTTTCAGTATTTTCAAATACATGTCTAATAACTGCTATGAAGAATACTGCCGAAATTTCTATGGACTTGTCTACTCTGAATAATATGAAGTGAACTGACATTGGAACTGGCAAATTTTAGCTCTCTATTTTGCTAGAATCAACGAAGGTTACCTTTTCTGGAATGTCGTGGCCCAAGAATATAGTACTTACCTGTTCAGAATGCATATTTACATTGTTGGACGTGAAGTCGTTCCTGATGGGAGCCGTAATGAGACTACTAGATGTTTTGCCTGTTCTCTATATTGTTTTAAATATCAGCCGATATACTGGTATATCGGCCGATATACCAATATTTTATCCAAAACGATACGATAAGTGCAAAAATTTATCAGATATCGTTTTGGACTAATATGGGCCACTATATCGCCACGTGCCCGATATATAGGCCGATAACCGAGATGAAATATCCGATATATCGGCCAACATAGTTACTTATTTGGATAATTATTTTTTTTATTTAAGAGTTCATTTTATTTTATTCTATGTTCATTGTGGTATTTCAATGATGTTTTTATTTGATATTTGAATAATAACTTATTTCTTTTAATAATGTCTTACATGTATTGACTATTGATATATCAATCGGTATTTAGTACCATAATGCGATATATCAGCTGGTATCGGTATATAATTTTGTCGATCGGCATATCGTCGATATCTGATATTTAAAACACTGGTTCTCTGTTACTCTTTAAGTAGACTATAATAACGCTGATAAAGAAAAACTTGATAAATTGATCATAGATATATAAATGAAGAACCGACTGATAATAACAAGCTCTGAATACTGGGCATCGATTATCTGAACTGTGTAACCTAGAATTTATAAGAATTGCACTCGGGAGGACAACCTGACTGTAGATTAAACATTTAGAAAATATCCAAGTCCTGTGAGGTTGGTCGAATAGATCGTCAATAAAAATTATAACAAGTTGGTTCAGATGCAATGAGAAAACCCGGTTCATTTAGTCCATACAACACGTTAGGCGGGGAAATCTGGAGAACGAGGCTGGGATGCTAAACTTTGACGGAACTAGCCACGAGCGAAGTCATGGCCAAGTGGGACCATTGCGTAACATAGTGTCAGGCGCTAAGCACTAGGGTGAAGTGGAGTTAATGCTCTGCAAGGCTCGCACTTGGTGAAGCTCATGCGTCGAAGTCATCGCGTAACAGAGCGTTAAATGCTAAGCGCCAGGGTGCATTAGAGCCCACGCCTGGTTGAGCTTGCGTGACTAGAACACAATTCCCAATTGGCGAGGCTAGCGGGGTTCGTGGTTCATAAAAAGACTGTTGGGCTTTGTGGCTCCAAAGAATATGATCAAAAATTCAAAATAACCGAAATGAGTCCGAAATGCTATTTTCTGCATATTAACTCTGCGGTAGATCACTTCTGAAAATACCTAAGCTCCGTGAAATTGATAGAAGAGGTCGTGATCATTTTTGAAATAATATAAATAGAAAATATCATAGTTCCGTCTAGTAGAAGTCCTGATTTTAGAAATCTGTTGCATACTGATGCTCCTCGTGTAGTGATACAGCCTATCTGATTATATAAGTGATGACTACCCCATATCTGTACTAATCTCCGTGATGCGTCCACACATATAACATTAGAATGCAAAGCTGAAGAACTGTCCGATATAAGATAATATGATATACTCTAATCAAAAAAATACCAGAATAGGGTGAGAGAACCATCTTTGTCCTGCCGTTATCTCTCTAGTCTACCCATATCTTAAGTTGGTATAAAAACTACAAAAAACCGGAATAGAGAAAAGATGAAAGGGATTAGGAATCAAAGGAAGACAATCAACAAGAAATAGATAACTCTGCACTTGTAATTGGATTGTATAATTAGGACTCATTCACTCAAGTTGCGAATTTCTTTACCATTAATTTGTCGACCGGTTGTATTGTAGATGTGAGAGCCTAGGCTTTGATACTATCCTGTAACGCCCCGATCCCGTAGGTATGGAGACGTTAGGGCGACGTATATACGCAAGTCAAAAATATCAACACATATATACACTAAGCATTAGTACAGACTAGAATCAGAATGCGAAAGTACATGGTGCATTATACATTCCAACATAAGAGTACAATTACAAAGTCATCATAGGTTGTGATACAATATTATAAGAATATTACATCACCGATAGGCGACAATGCGAGAATACAAAGAGATACACAAGTAGGAATAATACAAAAGTGCTCACGAGTTACAAAAGGAAAACCAGAGAGACGAGCAGGGGGCCTAGAAGGATGGGGCTTCGGACGGTCAACTGCTGATCCACGATGCTGTCGCTGCGCAACTCTGATCACCAGGAAGTCCATCATGGTCCAAACTCCAAGATCTAAACATGCAGGTCCGGGGAGTCAGAACTCCCCGAGTGGCAAGGTGAGTGCCAAGTGGCGTGCATAGATAAGCGCACGTGTATCAATAAATCTGAGTCAAAGATCTTGTATGGAAAATCGTGTCGTAAGCACATGCATACAGGAGCAGGTAATGAGACATCAAGTGAAGTAAATATGGCAAAACTAGTTATACAAGCTCAAATTACCGATCCGTGAGATTAATACGTCGAAGGAATAATCCAAATAAGGAAACCCTCATATATATATATATATATATATATATATATATATATATATATATATATATATATATATATATATATATATATATATATATATATATATATTATATATATATATATATATATCCTATCCTGAGTTCATATAACCCGAGTTGTCCCCTAAACAAAGAAAACATCATAAAACCGATAAAACCGATACGACTGAATAAACTCAAATACGAGCATAACCAATTATACAAGCTCAGTTTACGACTTGATAAGAATGGTACGTCGAAGGAATGATCCAAATAAGAAAACCTCATCTATATACCTTATGTCGCATTTCACCGTAATCTGAATGTATACAATCTGAATTGCAAAATAGCACGATGAATTATTAATTAGCACTTTATTATTATTACTCGTCCGACCCATATATCTAAGTATGTGTACAGGCGTACGTTCCATCCCACATACATTCATATATGAGTAAGTTGAGGTTGTTATTGATAATTAATGGTGAAACTAATGGGTTATGTTTACAATGGGTCCCGTACATATCCGGGACCACGGCCCACGATGTTCCGTTGTTGATATGGAACCTACTGCGAGGCGATTCAGGGGCAAAGGGTCTTATTTATATGCCCTGCAAGAAGTTTTTAATCAGAATGGCAGCACTCCTCGCGGAACGCCTGGAGGCCCACAGGTAAAATCAAAGTTTTAGTTGCACAACATATCTAATACCATGGTAAATATGTTCACCACTTGGAGTCCATCAGTTTTCCCTTACTCGATGTAGGTTGGCTCTTTTTATAGTTTATTTACGGGAATAGCAGGAGCAGGACAGGTTCAGGAATTCAAGAGTACATGAGTACCAGAGATACATGTCACTGTATATAATACAAGATAGTAGGACAGGATTTCTAAAATATGATAATCACAAGTCTAGTGGTTTTATATCAGATGACAGGTGATAAGTGATAACAAACATGTGTCAGGTGATAACAAGTAGGAGTCAGATGTAAGTAATAGCATGTTTAGTAATTAGCACAATAGATATCACTATACAGGAAAACAGTACCGATACAGGGGATCAGTACGAATACAAGAAAATGGTACCGATACAGAGGATCAGTATGCATACAAAAAAACGGTACCGACAAAGGAGATCGGTCCGAATACAGGAAAATGATAAAGTTTTGGAAAACATATCAAGTACACGTTTCAAACTCTTCACAACCATCAGGGAAAGGAAAATAGTTAGATTATTAAGCAGGCAAGCGGGTAGGCAAGTAAGCGATCATCCAAGCAAAGCTAAACAAGCTGGAGCGAAGCTAACGTACATCACTAGACGCCATCATGTTCGGCGTGATTACCGCTCGCGGCATGGTTAAACGCACACGACGGAGTAAGCGTATGAACGCTATACTACCGCGCGTGGAGAAGCTGCGCTCACGGCGTAACTACGCTCAAACGGAATTAACGACAAAGCGCTGATCGCTAGGTCTGCCTACCAGGCGTAGCAAAGAGACCTGATGGTTTCTGCGCCTAAAAGGCTATAAGGTTATAAGACTGAGTAGGTACCTGCAGAAATATTAGTATTAATCATGCATATAAATATGGTACAGAACGTAGCAGGCAGTGATGGCTAAGCGATCAATCAAGCGAAGCTAGCGGACAACGCTCGTGGCGAAGCCACGATATTGTACAACTATCGCTCACGAGATAACTACACTCGGACATAGTTAGCGATAAAGCGCTGAGCGCTAGGCTCGCCTACCAGGCGGAGCAGAAAGACTTGACGGTCTGAACGCATTCTCTTTCGAGGAAGTGAGTGAAAGCCTAAAGGGCTGGAAGGCTAAGTGAGTATCTGCAGAGGTGTTAGTATCAAATACACGGAGGTAAACACAGTAACAGATAATAACTAAGCCATTAGTCGAGTGGTGAAGCCCAGAGGCTGAGCAAGACAGGAATATAAAGTCAGCGAGCAGACAAACGTACATTCAAATGAAGCTAAGCAAGCTATAGCAAGATCAACAAGCAGCGTTTTATTGCTAAAGCGCACGGGTATAGCTCATACATGTGGACGAGAAAGAGTGTCTAACCGCTACATCAGGTGCGTACGACATAACTCTCGCTCGAGAAAATCTAACGATAAAGCTGTGAGCGCTAAACTAAACTATCAGATGTGGCGGAAACACGTGACGTTTGAACGCAGTCCCAGCTACCACGAAACTCAAAGGGTGCAAGGCCAATTCCTAATGGGTAATTCGAGAAGTGGGCTGGCCCGGAGGCCGAGTAGGTACCTGCACGAGATGTTAGTACCACACGAGCACGCATATCAATATGGTAATAACTAGACTACCATAGAGTGGTGAAGCCCAGAGGCTGAGTGTAGAGCCCGGAGGCTGAGTGTAGAGCCCGGAGGCTAAACAACCACGAAGGGTCAGCCACGCATGATATAAAGCAATAATAAAGAACGTCACAGACGTGGTATAAGCGTAGGAAGTAAACTATATTAGTACAAGCATTCGTCGCATCGGTATCTATTCATCACACCAGTACAAAATACATGTCCATATCCATACTGATATTGATACAACACATCAGTACAATTCTGCATGTCCACTATACAGATACAAATCCACTGAAATAAATACACAATCCTGAAAACTACACAATTTACACAATTAAATACAATCACCGTTCGAAGCGAGAAAACCAAGTAAAGAGGCGAGAACACTTACCTATAAATCTTCAGAAAACACAGCGCAACCCCGTAATCCCAAGAACACGAACATGTGCCACCAATATTAATTAAAATATATATTATTTATTTTAGAGAGAGAATTAGAGAGAGGAGAGATAAAAAAAGAAGAAAAGAAAGAAAAAGAAGGAAAGGAAATCTAGATAAAATTTCGGATCAGGGAATTACCGAAAACACGAAAATGCCGAGAATATAGAGTAACGGAAAGGTCTTGAAAAATTCTCAAAAATAAAAAAAATATTATTTTAAGGTACATGGTGAAATCGGATTCAAGAAATTCAATTCGTTTTCAAATTAAAAATCCTGTAATCAACCGGCGATACCAGTTGACATAAAATCCGGTCAAGTTTTGAAAAATTTAGAAAAACCTAAAAAATACATTAAAGTAGAAAATGTGATTCTAAAAATAATGTGAAAACAGATTTTAGAAATTTAACTCCATTTATAAATTAAAAATCCTAGAAACGATCGGCGGCACTAGTAGTTACCGGTTTTGAATATTTTATAATTTAATTATGAAAATTTTTTTAAAATATAAAAAATCTAAAATATTGAAAAATGATGTTTGAAACTGAAATTGATCAAATCTAACTATCAGAAAGACCAAATCATGTGATACACTGGGAGCGGGTCCCCCGTTCAGAGTAGGGCTGACCCCAAGTCTACGAATCCGGATCCAATGCAAAACAATCGCATAAATAATCATAAAACAAAAATAAATACGGGAAGTAAATAAAAAAATACGATCAAAAAATTTGAATACGTATCTAAGTACGTATTTCGGCAATAGGGTGTTACATTGAGACATAAATATTTTTTCATCAAGATTGCTATGGAGAAAGGCGGTCTTTACATCGAGCTTATTTAGCTCCAACTCGTATTGTGTCATCTGTGCCAATAATATCCGAATCGACGGGTTCTTTACAACATGTGAGAATACCTCATTGTAATCAATGCATTCTCACTGCGCGCAGCCTTTAGCTACCAATCTGGCCTTGTAGCGCACAATATCACCATCTAGAGATCCTTGTTTCTTTGCGAAGACCACTTACAACCAATAGACTTCTTTTCCGTCGGCAATTCTATCAATTCCCAAGTGTCATTCTTGTGAAGAGAGTTTATCTCTTCCATCATGGCATCTTTTGACATCTTGAACTCCAACTGATTTTAGCTTTCCTATATGTAGACGTGATCGCCTTTTCAACGATCAGAAGAGTATAGGCCACAATCATGTTAGTAGTAAGCCAACTGGGCTTACATGAATTTCTTCGAGTTCTTCCTACTGCAATAGAATTTTGGACATCACCTATAATCTGTCCTTGATTCTCATCATCATCAGCATCCTCATTAGCTACATCATCACTACTCTGTATCACCTTAGGTGTGATCTCGAATAATCTTTAGCTATCTGGAGATGGTGGAGTAACATCACTCTCCATCTGCTGCGATATCCTGTTGGTCTTCTCACCTCCACTTGCTGAAAGTCTGTAGGTTTCACCATTGAAGTCTTGTCGAATATGACATCCCTGCTCAAGTTGATCTTCTTGTCTTTTGGATCCCAAATTTTATAGCCTTTCACACATTTCTTGAAACCCATGAACACACCTTTCCTCGCTCTCGGACCCAATTTGTCTTCCTTGACATGGTACTAGGTTGGACAACAAGTTGTAGTCTTGAGCAACTTTTTCTAACCAAACTTTCAAAGGAATTTTACCTCCAGTCGCAGACGAAGGCAACTTGTTAATAAGATGGCAAGCATACACTAATGCCTCAATCGAAAAAGATTTTGATAATCCAGTGTTGGATAACATGCAATGAAACTTCTCTAGCAAGGTCATGTTCATCCTTTTGGCCACTTCATTTTGTTGCGGTCACTCTCTTATTGTGAAATGTCTTTCTATGCCATCAACACGGTTAGGAAAGGATCACTAGTTTACTCTCCACCACTGTCTGAATGGAGTACTTTGATATTCCTTCTCGTATTCTTCTCCATTTTTCTTTTTCACTCCACAAATAACTTTAGGACTTCCCTTTTGTGTCTCATGGTATATACCTAGAGAAATCATCAATAAATGACACAAAATAGTGATTACCTCCTATAGGTTTCATCTTGGTAGGTCCCCAAACATCTGTGTGAATATAGTTAAGAATCCTCTCGGTGCAATGAATCACGTTGCCAGATTTCACCTTGGTCTTCTTACCGATGAAACATTGCTCACAAAATTCCAATTTGCAGGGTTTGGCACCCTTCAACAAACCTTGCTTTGTTAGAGCTTGCAAAGACTTTTCACCTAAATGTTCGAGCCTCGTGTGCCATAGACTGGTACAATCATCATTTGAACTAATAGAAGTCGCCACTTGTCCTGTAACTGTATTACCCTTCAAGTAATAAAGGTATTATGTCGAACGCTTTTCAACACAACCATCGAGCCTCTAAGCATCTTGAGAACACCATCCTTATCAGATATCTCTAGACCCAATGCTTCCAAGGCACCAACTGAGATAAGATTTTTAGTCAATTAAGGTACATACCCACTTCTTCCAGTCCCCGCACCATACCATCAAACATTTGATAAGGATTGTACCTATCCTTTCCATGTTGCACGGATACTCATTGCCCATGACGTTGGAATAACCATCTAGCTTCTCGAAGGTAGAAATCGATCCCTATTGGGACACACATGATAGGTAGTAACAATATCCAATATCTACTCATAATCACCTGAGTAGCCAACAGTAGTAGTGACTGAGAATGAGAATATTGATGAGTCTGAGTCCGATCCGCTTGCATGTGAAGTATCACCCTTTGTACTGGCCGCTTGTGTGAAATTTGCCTCGGATTTTGACTCCTTATCCTTGATTCTTGGGCATTCAACCTTCTAGTGTCCTAACTCTTTACAGAAGGTACACTGGTTCTTCTTCAAATCCCTAAAATTGGCTTTGGACTTTGATCTTTCACGATCATGTTTGCCCTTTCAACCGGAACTCATGTCTCTTATCATTAACGCTTCTACTGATGTACTATTGGAGGACTATTTGTCCTTATTCATAATTTACAAGAGCAGAAAAAACTTCATTATAGCCAAGGGATTGTTTATCGTTGATTAGGGTGAGAACAAAGGTCTCATAATCCTCGTCACGAAGAGAATTCAAAAGAATCAACGCCTTGTCATCGACCTCGATCACCACATCCACATTAGTTAAATCCACAAGAAGCTTCGTGTAGTTATCATATGTTCACGTTTCGAAATATCTTTCTTCAATTGGAAGCAATAAAGCCTCTTCTTTAGGTGCAAACGATTCTATATGCTCTTGGTCAAATATTTGCTTTTAAGGATCTCCCATATCTTCATCGTTGAAGTCTTGGTCATCACATGATACTTGATATCTTATGTTAAATAAGATCTTATGATGCCACACACTATCCTATTCACTTATCCCAGTTCTTTCAGAAGTCTCCTCCGGCTTTTTCTCCAAACATAGAGCATCTTCGAGGTTTGATGCTGTCAGCGCATCTATCACCTTATATCTCCATAGCCAATTGTTCATGCCGTCAAATTTCATCACGTCTGTTAAGAGTAGTTATTAGTATTGGGTTATAGAGTTATTGAGTTGTTACCTATATACCCATATACCCACCTTATTTTCTATATATACGTTGTACCTTCTCTTATGTTAATCAATCAATTCAATTCTAGGGTTTATATTTCTCTACATAGTATCAGAGTAGAGGAAAACCCTAATCCTAAAAAAAATCCACCACTTCTCCAAACTCTCATTCTCCTAAACATCACCCTCCTTGCCTCCACACCCTCTTCAAGTGTAGCGCACCCTATCATCCTCTCCTTCACCTCCATCAAGTGCTGCCACCTCCATCAGCTGCCGCACACCCTCTTCAAGTGCCACGTCACCCTACCATCCTCTCCTCCACCTTCATCAAGTGTCGACCCTCCCTCTTTATCTCCAAAACGTGCCGCTATCTCTCTCAAGTGCCACATCTCATCAAAAATCAGATTTCTTTTAATCTGATCTGGCTTTGTTAATGCTTTACAAGACTTATTTGGTGAGATCTGATCCATTAACTACTTAAAAATCAGATTTTTATATCTGATCTGGTTATTTGGATGCTCTACAATACTTCTCTAGTGAGATCTGATCTGTTTACTACTTAAAAATCCGTTTTTTACATCTGGTCTGGTTATTTCAGGCTGAGATATTATTTTCTTGATGCAATTCTAACGGTCTATGCCTCTATTTGGTAATTAAGTTGCTTAGTTTTACTTACTGGTTATTTCCCGCTATTACTTCTGATTTCTGGTGATCTATCTACTAGCTACTATGTCTGAGACTACATTTCCTCCACTATTATCTCCTTTCTGATGATTGAGACTTCTATTCCCAAGATAATATTGGGGACTTCGGTAAAGTTGAACGAATCCAACTAATTGTTGTGGTCGCAGGCATTCTGTATATTCATTAGGGTGCTCAAAACAAATTGGCTCACCTCCTTCGAGGTCCACCTGCTACTTCAGAACCTACTTATATGACCTGGCTTACTGTAGACTATTATGTGATGACATGGATTTTCAACAGTCTAGAGGAGAAGATTAGTGGTAGTGTTATGTTCTTGACTACCGCTAAGGAGATGTGGGATACACTAAAAGTGATGTATGACAATAAGAAGAACCCATCGAGGGTGTTTGAGATTTATGAGTGCCTGTTTGAGCTCAAACAGGGAGGCAGATCTGTGCCTGAGTTCTATAACGAGCTCAAAGGTCTTATTGATAAGTTAGAGATGCATCAACCTGCTGTTACTGATGCAGCAACACTGAGGGGATATCTTCAAGATCTCGCGGTATAGAAATTTCTATCTGGCTTCACTCTTATGTAAGATCACCTAGAGGGGGGGTGAATAGGTGATGGCTAATCTAATGGTCACTTGTGAACAAATAATGCGGAATTAAAACTAAGTTGACCAAATTAAAATTTCTTTTTAATTAAACACTTATGTATAACCAAGAGTGTTGCCGAATTCCCCTTGCGAGGCTCTGGACAAGCTCCTCTAGATTCCCCTTGAATGGGTTGAGGTGCCGCGTTGGCTCTCTTGGTTGAATACTAGTGTTAACAACAATCCCACGCAATTATATATCAATTAAGCACAAGGGTATATATCATGCATATATAAGATGAACACAATGAAAGTAAATGCAAGATATAAAAGAGACAAAGAGAGAGAGAGGGAAGAGTAAGCAATCGCAAACACAAAGGGTTTGTTTCGAGGTTCGAGCACACTTGCTCTACATCCCCGCCTTCGACACACGAAGGGTTTCCACTATGCAAGATCCCAATGGATCTCTCCTCGGTGCCGTACACCTACAAACCCTCGGACTCCCAAGTCCCGTACACACGCAAGCCCCCTAAGCTTGCCGAGGCCGCACCTCGAACCACCAAGAGTTCACAACCGAACTCCAACCACAACGAGCACACTTGCCCGCTTCCTCAAGGTACAAAGAAATATCTTTGGTGATCACAACACTTTGATCACCTTACAAAGCTCTCACTACAACTCTCCTATAGGATAGTGACTGAGTTTTCCTGCACACAAAATAGAATATGTTAGCTTAAAAATAGATGTGCAAGTTTCAGTTCTAATCCGCGGTAGCAGGGCTATGCGGGTCGTGATCCTCAGGGGGGACTGCGATGGAAGCGTTAAGCAAATTATACTCTAAAGCTTTTATTTTTATTAGTTAAATAGTGGTATTTACAATGGATGATATTTACAATGGATGGAAGAAAAGAATTGTGGAAGATGTGGATTTAATCTACAAAAAAGAAAAGAAAATAAAAGAAGAGGAAAGAAAACTTATCTCTTTAGTCTGCTTGTCGTTTGAACCGTTGCGATGATTTACCTTTTCTTGGAAGGCGTACAAGCACGGCTTATGGGATCGTCCGCCTTCTTAATCTACTCTACGAAATGAAAAACAAGCTATGAAGACCTGTTCATCGCCATGGGCCGTCAAGCTTCCTTCTTCGGCTAGGTATTCTCGAGGCAGTTGGATCTCACGGTGGGCAAGAAATTAGAGAACAAATAGAGAGAAATAGATACAAGATTAAAATAAGAATACAAGAAACTAGAATAGTACAAGAATAAAATAAAGCAAACCTTGATTCGATTATTAAACAATGGTGGAAAAATAACACTTACACCGACTGTCACCATCAGTACAAGCAGATCCCTTCCTCCATGAATACATCATCTCCTCTCAGCTTTTAAAAATATACAAAAGTGGAAAGAGAACTAAAAACCTAAAAACCCTAAAAATCCTAACTTTGGCCCTTTGCTGGACGCTGGACGCTCTGTACGTTGCACTGCAGGGGATATTTATAGGTGCAGAAGGCCGAGGAGTCCTGGATGAACTTACCCACGAAATCTGGTACTCTGAATCATCCACTTTGCCGCGGAAACGCCACGGAAACGCGGCACTTTAGTGGCTTCTGGCCGCGCGCTTTGGCGCGTGGCCTCTCCTGGTCCGTCCATCTGGGATTTTCCTTCTGGAAATTGAATCCTGGCTCTTAATCTTTGGATTTGGATATAACTTGGGAATCAAGTTACCTAGATCCCAAATCTTTTCCACGAATTTCCTTCTCTTCTTTTAGCTTTTATCCTATCCTGCAAGTGTTTAGGGTTGAATAGAAGTCCATCCTTCCCTCTTCTTTGATAATTGCAACTTTAGCCCTTGCATAATTGCACTTTGACAATTGATATTTGCACTTTGACTCTTGGGCTTCAAATATGGGCTTGGATCTGGGCTTTTGGGCTCTTAAGCTTTATTTCTTTCTTTTTATTATTTCGAGGCCTGCACACAATAAATCACAAAATATTAATAAATGTGCAGAATTATATAAATAAATATGAAAATGTGATGGTAAATATGATGATAAAAATGCACTTTTGACTACCAATCACACCCCCACACTTATCTTTTTGCTCGTCCTCGAGTAAAAAAAAGAAAAAGAAAAAGTTAATCTAACCTAACTCACTTTCGTAGGAATCACGATTGCACTTAGCACGTGCAACAAGCCGTTAAACCTCTAGGTTACCCTAGAGGACGAGTGTTGTCTCGTGAGGGTTTTCAGCGGATTACACCCACAAAATCCATAAAAAGGAAAATATTTGAATTATATTTGAAGAGACTAAGTAGTCTATAAGTTTTAGGATTATCATTTTTATTCATTCTTCAAACCTGGTCTTTATGAAGTCAATTGTTATTCATTTTAGGTAAGGATTAAAATTGAATTTCTAATATAGTATTTTTCGTTACCAAAAGTCATACGCACCCTTGTGAATCTAGGAATTCCTTAACTTGGATTCTCATGCCTCATTATTATTTTTATAACATCATCTAATTTTCTTTCGTGTAAGTATCAAGGCTTCTTGAGGCCCTCATACCTAACTAATTGACTATTAGATGTGTTAATATATATATATATTTTTTGGCATGTATAACTCATCTAATTTTCTTTCGTATAAGTATCAAGGCTTCTTGAGGCCCTCATACCTAACTAATTGATTATTAGATGTGTTAATACATATATTATATTTCTTAGTTTTCTTAGGCTTTCTAATCCACCCATGTAGCGAACTTAAAGTCGGTGGCTCCCAAACCGGTTGGCTTTAGGGCACCAAGTGAGAAAATACCCCGCGGACTCAAATTCGAGTGAACTAGGCCCCAAAACTAAGGACTTTATTTTATTTACTCACCTTTAGGCATGAATACTTATGCTTCTTGAGGCACATGTATCAGCTTAATTGGCGATAATTTTTTTTTTTTTTTTATATATATATTTTTTTTTATATGAGGCACAAGGTCTTTGTCTTAGAATCCTAGATATGCATTTGGTATGTACATTTCATTAAGGTAAAATCAAGACTAATCATTTATTCAATTTCTCCTCCTATACCTAAAATTTAAACAATTTATTTATTTTGACCAAGTTTTTAGAAATCCTAATCATGATTTTCCTAATTCTTAAAACTAACTTAGATTTCTTTCAAAAAATAAGTCAAAATATTTCCTTTTTATAACAATTTTTTTTTAAATTTTTTTTTATTAGCAATTTTTTTTTTTTTTTAGTTTTTACCTATGTTAGTATGTTAGTAAAGCCCACCCCCACACTTATCTCATGCATTGTCCTCAATGTATGAATGAATGCATATATGCATGAAACAGAACAAGGGAAGGCGGAAGTTACCTTAGGGTGGTGGTTCCGGAGGTGGTCTAATTGGTCCACGAAATGCGGCCCAATCAAGATAACAGATAATTTGGTGGAACCCACCAGAAACTTTCCTTACATAACACAAAAAATATATGTATAATTATTTTTAAAAATTTCCACCCCATCGAATTTCCAAATTTCATAATAAATTTCAGAGTTAATTGTCTCAACCTCCTTGTCCCAAAATGGAGTATGAAAGGATGGAATTATTGACTTGGACATTATAGGTGCGGGAACGAATACCGACTCAGGGAAGATGCTCAAATCAAGTAAGGGCTCAGGAGTCGGGCTAGGTTCAAGAATTGGGTCCAAGTCAAGAAATTGAAACTCAAGTCCACAATCATCTTCCCACAATGGAATGTGACTCAATGGTGGTGATTCAAGTTCAGGAATGATAGATGTGGGAATCAAAACTGACTCTAACATATTACCTAAGTCGGGTAACAAAACAGGAGTCAATAATGATTCAGGAATTTGAACTTGATCATAGATTTGAGAATCTAGGTCACATTCGAGTTCTAATTCGGGAAAGGAAAAACTTGCCAAATTATCAGAATTTGAAGTTTCGGCAAGTTCACAAGATGGTACTGAATTAGAAACTTGTTGTTCCAAGCAACTTGGTTCGTCGGCTCTAATCAAGTGGTCATCGATATCAGAATCAGCCGGCCGGTGTAAGCATTCCACCATCAAATCTATGTCATGATCACGGCTAATTTAGCCTCAGTCATGGCAGCTAGCATCCCTTCATAGTCGATAGGTGGATCATATTCTGATTGGACTTGAAAATAGGACGGGTAATCGTGATAATTTGTGAGTCGGTGGACTCACGTATCATCATGTCTAAAATTGATGGTGATTTTTGCTTGGACTCATTCCTACTCATCATTTCCAAGATAGATGGATTTCTATTCTGAATGGGTGGATCTGAGTATGAATTTTGGGAAGAATGTGGACTAGATGGATATGAAGGACAATTAGGTTGAGAATTAGACTCGGGGGACTCGAAACCCCATGAACTCTGTGACGAGTTGAAATTATTATGAAGATTATAGTCATAAGATGGAGTGTGTGGGTTATATTCATTCGGATAAGACCATTCCGGCACACTAGATTGGTCAAAGTTAGGGTATGCCGGGTTGGTAATATCCGAATAATAGTTAGGGGTGTAATATGGATTAAAATTGGAATTATTATTATATGCCATATCACACCAACACAAACAAAACAAATAAACAAACAAAGAAGAAAAATTTCTAACCTAAGTTAGGGTAGACCTAGACCTAGACGACTCCTAACTGGTTAGACTGTCCACGGGAGGTCGGGTGCAGATTTTGACCACAAGTTAATCAGCCAGGTCGGGGCAAGAGTGGTGGGAGGTTTTCCGTCAAAGACGTTCCTTAATTAAATAACCACCACACTTCGGGCTTTCGGCCCTCAATCCCTTCCTAGACACTGATTTGGCAAGAGTCAACTTCCAACACTGTTCCCCCTTAGGATAATCTCCTATTGAGTCCGAGATGTCCCTAGGGCCAACGTCTACTAATTTTTAGGCTTGGGTTAGTGAGTGCTTGGGATGTGATTTTTGGGCTAAGGAAGGGTGATGAAATCCCCACCTTATCTTGTTAATGGGTTATGCCCTTAAGATGAATTAGTGCAAGTGTACAAGATAAATAAATAGAATTCACTCAAAGCAGATAATCAACCAAGAGATGATTCCTATTCTACATGCAATGCGTACGTACCTTGCTTCTCCAGCACTCTTCAACAGTAAATAAAAATAATTGAAAAGACACGTGCCTAATATGCAAACGTCTAATCAATTTTTATTTTTAACAACCAATGATTTACTGTTGAATTATTAGCAATTTACAGGTGTATCACAGAACAAAACAGAATATATCAGTAAGCAGTATTTTAATTTATAGAGACCTTCAAAAAATTTCAGTGAGTAGTTCACTGCAATTGCCGCGGATCCGCGGCTCTGGCCGCGTTTCCGCGGCAAAGTTGCAGGTCCTCGTGCTCTGCCTTCGAGGGCAGAGACACAGGATAGCTATATGTCCACTGCTGCGATAAGTTTCTGTTTCCTGTTCTCCAAACCTGCAAACAGAAAAGAATAAGGAATTAGTTAAAAATTAAATTTTTTTGTTTTAGAGATAACTTACCGTCCCTCCCCGGCAACGGCGCCAATTTGTTGACTGAGTTTTCCTGCACACAAAATAGAATATGTTAGCTTAAAAATAGATGTGCAAGTTTCAGTTCTAATCCGCGGTAGCAGGGCTATGCGGGTCGTGATCCTCAGGGAGGGACTGCGATGGAAGCGTTAAGCAAATTATACTCTAAAGCTTTTATTTTTATTAGTTAAATAGTGGTATTTACAATGGATGATATTTACAATGGATGGAAGAAAAGAATTGTGGAAGATGTGGATTTAATCTACAAAAAAGAAAAGAAAATAAAAGAAGAGGAAAGAAAACTTATCTCTTTAGTCTGCTTGCCGTTTGAACCGTTGCGATGATTTACCTTTTCTTGGAAGGCGTACAAGCACGGCTTATGGGATCGTCCGCCTTCTTAATCTACTCTACGAAATGAAAAACAAGCTATGAAGACCTGTTCATCGCCATGGGCCGTCAAGCTTCCTTCTTCGGCTAGGTATTCTCGAGGCAGTTGGATCTCACGGTGGGCAAGAAATTAGAGAACAAATAGAGAGAATAGATACAAGATTAAAATAAGAATACAAGAAACTAGAATAGTACAAGAATAAAATAAAGCAAACCTTGATTCGATTATTAAACAATGGTGGAAAAATAACACTTACACCGACTGTCACCATCAGTACAAGCAGATCCCTTCCTCCATGAATACATCATCTCCTCTCAGCTTTAAAAATATACAAAAGTGGAAAGAGAACTAAAAACCTAAAAACCCTAAAAATCCTAACTTTGGCCCTTTGCTGGACGCTGGACGCTCTGTACGTTGCACTGCAGGGGATATTTATAGGTGCAGAAGGCCGAGGAGTCCTGGATGAACTTGCCCACGAAATCTGGTACTCTGAATCATCCACTTTGCCGCGGAAACGCCACGGAAACGCGGCACTTTAGTGGCTTCTGGCCGCGCGCTTTGGCGCGTGGCCTCTCCTGGTCCGTCCATCTGGGATTTTCCTTCTGGAAATTGAATCCTGGCTCTTAATCTTTGGATTTGGATATAACTTGGGAATCAAGTTACCTAGATCCCAAATCTTTTCCACGAATTTTCCTTCTCTTCTTTTAGCTTTTATCCTATCCTGCAAGTGTTTAGGGTTGAATAGAAGTCCATCCTTCCCTCTTCTTTGATAATTGCAACTTTAGCCCTTGCATAATTGCACTTTGACAATTGATATTTGCACTTTGACTCTTGGGCTTCAAATATGGGCTTGGATCTGGGCTTTTGGGCTCTTTAAGCTTTATTTCTTTCTTTTTATTATTTCGAGGCCTGCACACAATAAATCACAAAATATAATAAATGTGCAGAATTATATAAATAAATATGAAAATGTGATGGTAAATATGATGATAAAAATGCACTTTTGACTACCAATCAGATAGATATATCTATGGATGCTCAAGTGTAGTGTGAGAAATCAAGGAAAGAAAGCTTTGGTAGAAAACACAAGAAATCACTTTAACACTCTCTTGATAAAAACTCCCTTTTGATTGGAAATATTTGCACTCAAATATGTGGAGAGAACTTCTGAAATCAGTTGGAAAAACTAGCTCAAAGGTCTCCAAAATCTTAACCTTAAAACAGTTGACAAAGTCCCAATTTATAGGCTTCAGAAAATAGAGCCGTTGGGAACCTGTCAGTGCTGTCGGTCGACCGCCGGTCGACCGGCCAACGGTCATATTTCTGACCGTTGCAGCCACCGGTCGACTGGTGAGTCGACCGCTCTTCTGGAAAGAACTGTCGGTCGACCGATCCGGTCGACTGGCATTTTCCAGAGAGCAACAGGTTTGGGTCGGTCGAGTATCGGTCGACTCCGGTCGACTGATACGCACATGCACAAAAACTGTGCATGTCGGTCGAGTGCCGGTCGACTGCCGGTCGACCGGTCGCTGAGAAATTCTGAAAAATCAGAACTTCCAGGACCTGGACAATTTGGATTTAGGTTTTGGGTCTTGGATAAAATATTTTGGTCTTGAAAAATCATAGAGTATGAGCATGTGTCATACTACTATCAGGGTAAGATACTTGGTAAAAAATCTTTTGATAAAAACTTAATTGTCCATGAAATGTTTTTCCAAATCTTTATCAAAACAAAAAAAGATATTTGAGTCCATTTAAAAGCATAGTGTGTATGGATATGATCCACTCCACAATCAATATGAAATATCTATGTTTTTGACATAAAGCTCTAATCATGATTTTGGTTTAAAGATATGAACTATGAAATACCAAAATCCAAGATAAATATTTTGTCACAAAGAAAAAATCTTTTTCCAAATAAAAATTCTTTTCTAAACAAAATCTTTTATGAAAGCACTTTAAATCAAGAGTTCTAATCAAGAGTGTGTGTGTGTGATATAACTTGAGCAATCCACCAACTATCTATCCTTTACATTTTTACTAAAACAAAAATACAAATTCTATACCTAGACACAAGTCTTCAACTACTTGAAGTCTTCCCTTGAAGGCTTCTCATCTTCTTGACTTGGTCCAAGCTTGATCCAAAAACTTCCTTGGATCACCACATGCAAGCTCCAAATCTTTTTCTTTTATCCTTTGTTGAGCTATGCACCTACTAAGATCTTGATCATGAATCTGTCACTAATTAAACACAAGATCATTAGTAACTATAACTACATGAGTTGATCATCATCAAAACTAGGGTGAAGGGCCTTTGGGCCAACAATCTCCCCCTTTTTGATGATGACAAAACTCATGGAGTTATATATGCATGGATTAAAGTAAAGCTTCAAAGAAGCTCCCCCTTAACGCATGCATAATAAATAAGCAATAGATATTCAATGAAGCACATGACATGTATGCAATGTAGGAGATGCAATCATATAAATCAAATCATAAATCAAATCTTTTGCTCCTAATTGCAAGACAACATATATGCATAAATACAAATCTAACTCCCCCTTAAGCAAGGAACCAAATACTTCTCCCCCTTAAGTAAGGAAATCATGCATATAACTCAAATACTTCTCCCCCTTTTTGTCAATCATCAACAAAGGGTTCAAAGTTCAAATCATCAAACAAATTTTCTCCCCCTTTTTGTCAAAAATAAGGAAATCAAGGAGGGTAAAATACAAATCAATCAATAAAATTTATATGCGATATAAATTCATGAAGAGGAAGACGTTAAGTTAGCTTCCCGACACATATACATTACATGAAAGAGGGATGACAAGCCCTAATTCACATAACGTATAATATGTCATGCATAAGAGGAGATGTGAAGCTCCCCCTACACACGTATATCATATAAAGAAGAGTTGTCAATCTCCTCAATTTATAATATACTCAACATGAATCTATATGTAAGATAGATGTTAAGCTCTCCTTGCATATAGACAATACAAATCAAAAATTTTGAATTTTTCTTTATCAAAACAAAATTTTAACTTTTTCTTAGTAACAACAAATTTTGAGATATCAATTGTAAAATAATCAAATTTTGAATTTTTGATACCAATTTCAAAACACAATGCATAAGCTTATTATGAAATACCAATTTGAAATCTAATTAAGCTTAGCATCAACAATCTTTGTGCTTTAAAGGAAATACCACTTGTAAAATAAGCACAAATAGATAACATATATGTATGACAAGATAATACCAATAGAAATTGATATAATTTGAAGGCATTCATACATACAATCAAAATATGGATATACACAACATGAAGTCATATTGATACCAATTGCAAATAACCAATGATACCAATTGAAAAGTAAGCATAAGTGTATACATCATATAATCTACCATATGAAGAATTCGAACTAGTTAAATGAACTTGTTTTAAGAACTAGTACGAGATCCTTCCATCAAGGAATAAGTTAAAAGGTTTTTCATGGAATATGCATAAATCACAAGGCACTAAAACACTCTAATCCATAAAGTCCATATAATATTTTCAAAAGAAGTGAGTGTACTAATGTTATGTGAAACATGGCATCATGAAAGTTGCAATAAAACTCAATATTCCTTAAAATCATAAATTTTGAAAATACGAAAATCATTACAAATTTTAATATATGAAAATCATCAAAATTATATTTCATAGCATATGTATGTTTTGACAAGACATTAAGTATACATACATATCCCCAAAATACAATTGAGTCCTTATAAATAGATTTGCATGAAAAGCAAATGACTCAAGGGTTATCCATGTATATTTTAATGTTTTGGCAAAAGAAACTTATACATGAAATGAAATCACATGATCAAAACATAAATCCAATTGGGAATACAAGTTTAAGAATGTAATGATCATCAACACAAGGCTATACTAGTACATCTAATAGGCACAAATAAGCATTCAACCCAATCATATATAGATTTATTTGTGGTCCATAAGGTGTACAAGTATAAATCCAAGTGTTGACAAATACTAACATCTAAACTAATATTCAATACAATGTAGCATCAAAAATTTTGAAATCACAAAAGAATTTATCCATAAAAATAGAATCATGTGCAATACTTGAAGAATAGATAACTAGTTTAAATGGATTTTTGACAAACTAGTTAAAGATCCTTAAAAAAATATAAGATCATATGTATTTCATGAATACTACTAAATACATAAAAGTTCAAGCACTCATATTCCATAAAGCTCCAAATTATATATTTTCTTAAAGATAGAGTGTTCAAAGGTTATGTAAATAGTGTCTACATGAAAATAGTCATTGAAGCCCAAAACGATCATAAGTCAAATTTTTAACAACAAATCATGAAAAAATCATTTTTCACTAAAATCAACAATTTTCATGGTATATGTATGGTTTATACAAATCTAACAATATGCATACATATCCCAAAAATAAAAGAGTCTATTAAATGTTTGCATGAAGGCAAGAGACTCACGGGTATACATGTATATTTATTAGATTTGAATTAAGCACCCATATACATGAAGTAAATCACTAAAATAGGTAAAACATGTATAAAAGAGAATCATCAAAACTAGATTATACATATGCATAAAGTGGATACAAGTGAGCATGAAGTTCAATTATTTAATAGTCAATTGCAATTCACTATTTGTATATGTATACATACAAGTTTGATATATTCTACATCTAAGCATGTAAATACCACATGAAGCACAAATCAAACAAAATCATGAACATGCTATGAATGTATGAAATAAGTAAAAGCATGTACAAAAAAATAGGAGTTTAGAAGTTGTTACCAACTACAAAGCTCCAAGTATGGTGGTCTTTTCCACCAAAATTCCTTGATAGCAATGCATCCAAAAGTTTGTCCATCATGTTCATTGCATTCGCTACCAAGGCACCAATCCTCTCACGTTTTGTGAGAGCCTCCACCTACATCAAAATCAAAAGGTGGGGGTTTTGGTACCCATGTTTTCTTGGATCCTTTGGGGTTAGCATTGTTGTAAGGAACCCAAAATTTATTATACTTAGCAAAATATAGATATGGTTTCTTATCAAAACAATATTTTGCTAGATGGCCTTTGCGGCCACAATGTGTACATATGTACACCTTAGCATGATGCTTATGAGTGTGATTGTGATCGTGATGTGCACTATAAGCATGAGCATGATGTGTATGAGCATGAGCATGGGGAACTTGTTTCTTTTGAAACAAGGATTCCAACTTAGAATGGTTAAATGCACATGTGCTCAAATTAGAGCTCAAATTATCTATCTTATTTTTCAAATTATTAATCTCACTAGTGGAGCATGTAAAGCATGGTGAGATATATGATCAATTTTCTTTTTCTTTTTACAACATCTTCTTTTTTTTTTCACAAATCTTTCTTTTCAAAGTCTTGTTTTCTTGAAAAACAACTTCTTTTTGTTTTTCCACCATATCAATTTTATTTTTCAAATCAATGTTTCCTTTACATAAATTATTTAATTTAGACATAAGGGAAACATTCTCATTTTTCAAAAACCCATTTTCTTTTTCTAAGCATGCCATTTTATTTTCTAATAAATCTTTATCATTAAGCATGGCATCAAAATTCTTTTTCAAAATTTTATTATCTTTTTCTAAGCATGCAATGTTATCTCTAAAAGAGTCTTGTTCTATATGCATGCAAGCAAGTTCCTTTTTCAAATTTTTATTATTCTTTTTAATCATGTCATATTTTTCAAGTATAAGATGACAAAAGGTAGTGAGCTCATCATATGACATGTTCTCATCATCGGATTCGGAATTTACCTCAAGGGGGTTATCCCCTTGGACCATAAAGCATGTGTTGGAGGTGTCGCTTCCAACATCCGAATCGCTCCCCGCATAGTATTGTTCATTTTCGCCAAGGGAGATGAGGGTGTTCCATACTACAAAAGCCATATCAATATTAGCAACCCTACATAGATAATCATCATTTAGGGTGCTCTTTAAAGCATGTAGGGCTTTAGTATTAGCCTCAAGATTCTTACCATCTATACAATAAGCATTATTAGTAGTGGCAAGATATACATTATAACCTAGGGCTTTGAGGAATAATGACATCTTAACTTTCCAAATGTGGATGTTAAGAATATCAAAGGTGGGTGGTGACATAAAGTCCATGGTGAGGTGTGTGTGTACAACAAATATTGTGATTAGCCCAAATGTAGGATCTTTAACTCTTAGGTTGTTAGACCCTTATCAAGAGCACTAGCTCTGATACCAATTGTAAGATCACCTAGAGGGGGGGTGAATAGGTGATGGCTAATCTAATGGTCACTTGTGAACAAATAATGCGGAATTAAAACTAAGTTGACCAAATTAAAATTTCTTTTTAATTAAACACTTATGTATAACCAAGAGTGTTGCCGAATTCCCCTTGCGAGGCTCTGGACAAGCTCCTCTAGATTCCCCTTGAATGGGTTGAGGTGCCGCGTTGGCTCTCTTGTTGAATACTAGTGTTAACAACAATCCCACGCAATTATATATCAATTAAGCACAAGGGTATATATCATGCATATATAAGATGAACACAATGAAAGTAAATGCAAGATATAAAAGAGACAAAGAGAGAGAGAGGGAAGAGTAAGCAATCGCAAACACAAAGGGTTTGTTTCGAGGTTCGAGCACACTTGCTCTACATCCCCGCCTTCGACACACGAAGGGTTTCCACTATGCAAGATCCCAATGGATCTCTCCTCGGTGCCGTACACCTACAAACCCTCGGACTCCCAAGTCCCGTACACACGCAAGCCCCCTAAGCTTGCCGAGGCCGCACCTCGAACCACCAAGAGTTCACAACCGAACTCCAACCACAACGAGCACACTTGCCCGCTTCCTCAAGGTACAAAGAAATATCTTTGGTGATCACAACACTTTGATCACCTTACAAAGCTCTCACTACAACTCTCCTATAGGATAGATATATCTATGGATGCTCAAGTGTAGTGTGAGAAATCAAGGAAAGAAAGCTTTGGTAGAAAACACAAGAAATCACTTTAACACTCTCTTGATAAAAACTCCCTTTTGATTGGAAATATTTGCACTCAAATATGTGGAGAGAACTTCTGAAATCAGTTGGAAAAACTAGCTCAAAGGTCTCCAAAATCTTAACCTTAAAACAGTTGACAAAGTCCCAATTTATAGGCTTCAGAAAATAGAGCCGTTGGGAACCTGTCAGTGCTGTCGGTCGACCGCCGGTCGACCGGCCAACGGTCATATTTCTGACCGTTGCAGCCACCGGTCGACTGGTGAGTCGACCGCTTTTCTGGAAAGAACTGTCGGTCGACCGATCCGGTCGACTGGCATTTTCCAGAGAGCAACAGGTTTGGGTCGGTCGAGTATCAGTCGACTCCGGTCGACTGATACGCACATGCACAAAAACTGTGCATGTCGGTCGAGTGCCGGTCGACTGCCGGTCGACCGGTCGCTGAGAAATTCTGAAAAATCAGAACTTCCAGGACCTGGACAATTTGGATTTAGGTTTTGGGTCTTGGATAAAATATTTTGGTCTTGAAAAATCATAGAGTATGAGCATGTGTCATACTACTATCAGGGTAAGATACTTGGTAAAAATTCTTTTGATAAAAACTTAATTGTCCATGAAATGTTTTTCCAAACCTTTATCAAAAACAAAAACAAGATATTTGAGTCCATTTAAAAGCATAGTGTGTATGGATATGATCCACTCCACAATCAATATGAAATATCTATGTTTTTGACATAAAGCTCTAATCATGATTTTGGTTTAAAGATATGAACTATGAAATACCAAAATCCAAGATAAATATTTTGTCACAAAGAAAAAATCTTTTTCCAAATAAAAATTCTTTTCTAAACAAAATCTTTTATGAAAGCACTTTAAATCAAGAGTTCTAATCAAGAGTGTGTGTGTGTGATATAACTTGAGCAATCCACCAACTATCTATCCTTTACATTTTTACTAAAACAAAATACAAATTCTATACCTAGACACAAGTCTTCAACTACTTGAAGTCTTCCCTTGAAGGCTTCTCATCTTCTTGACTTGGTCCAAGCTTGATCCAAAAACTTCCTTGGATCACCACATGCAAGCTCCAAATCTTGTTCTTTTATCCTTTGTTGAGCTATGCACCTACTAAGATCTTGATCATGAATCTGTCACTAATTAAACACAAGATCATTAGTAACTATAACTACATGAGTTGATCATCATCAAAACTAGGGTGAAGGGCCTTTGGGCCAACATCTTACACTACGATCTCAAGTGCGGGATCAGATATTGGGAGGAGATAATATTCTCGCGTTGACTGTCACCTTCTCGAGAGTTATGCGAGTTTTTACTAGATCTGATGTTTCATCTGCACCATCCAGTCTGTCATGATTTTTAATCGTGGCAGAGGTCGTAGTCGTGGCCATGATTTTGGAGGACAAGGACATGGATTCATTGGAAATTGACGTGAACCTTATGGAGGCAGAGAGGGTGCCTCTGAGAAAGACCCCCGACAATGTAGGCATTGTGGATGTAGCAATCACATCTCCGAAAGTATTGAGAGAAATTTGGACGTCCTGAGTGAGGGCACAACTTTTTGATTCTGGTTCTCCTGCCCCGTTTACTCCTCAGAATTTATCTGCTATCCTGGCTCTTCCACGGTTGTAATGTCGCAAGAGGAGTATGATAGACTCCGACAGGTAGAGTTCTCTCAGAACAATCTTCAGTGGCTCATAAATTTGCTTCAGGTATGCACGCCTATACTGCCTTTCCTCAAAAGTCTTGGATATTAGATGCAGGAGCCTCATCCCATATGACAGGTACTAAACAAGAGTTTGTTTCATTAAATTTGTCACGTGTCCACCCTTCTATTAAAATTGTTGATGGTACTTATTCTCCTGTATTGGGGAATGTGGTAGTTCAAGCTACTTCATTTTTAACCCTTATTGATGTCCTATATGTTTCATGATTTTCTGTTAGTCTCTTGTCTATCAGCTAGTTTACTAAACATAATAACTGCAAAAAAACATTTTTTTCCTTCTCATTGTGTGTTTCAGGACATGTCGACTGGGAAAAGGATTGGTTCGGGGCATGAGTGAGGAGGTATATACTATTTGGACGATGGAGTGACCCCTACTGGCTTAGTTGCAAGTCTGCTTGATCCAGTTTTACTTTGGCACTGGCGTTTGGGTCATCCTTCAGTGCAAAAGCTTCGGTCTGTTATTCATATTGAGTCCTCTATTTCTTCTTTAGGTTGTGAGTCTTGTGAGTTAGGTAAGCATCATCATACTACTTTTCAGAGTCGAGTCAATAATCGTAGTAGTTCTGCATTTGAGTTGGTCTATTCTGATGTCTGAGATTCTAGTCGTGTACCCTCCATTAAGGACTTTAGATATTTTTTGCTCTTTGTTGATGACTTCTCTCGCATGACTTAATTGTATCTCCTAAAAGGGAGGTCAGAAGTTTTCAGTATTATTGAACTTTTCTTTAATGAAATAAAAAATCAGTTTTCTACTTCAATTCGTGTGCTTCGTACTGACAATGTCTCAGAGTAAGTTAAAAAAGATGTATCTATTTTTTGTTTCAAAAATGGGATTATTCATCAGACCTCTTGTTCTCATATATCCCAATAAAATGGAGTTATTGAACGTAAACATAGACACATTCTAGATATTGCTAGAACTATAATGATTCACACGAGTGTCCCAAAATATTTATGGTTTGATGCTGTGTTAAGTGCTTGTCATCTAATTAATAGAATGCCCTATTCTGTTCTCAATATAAAATCTCCTTTTTCTTATCTATTTCCTAACAAAACACCTTTCTTCATGACTTCTCGTGTTTTTGGCTACACATGTTTTGTTCAGGATTTATCTCCTGGGCTATACAAGTTATCTCTTAGATCTATAAAATGTGTCTTTATTGGATATTCTAGAGCACAAAAGGGATATCGGTGCTATAATCTTTTCACTAGGAAGTATTTGGTATCTGTTGATGTTACATTTTTTGAGTCCATTCCATGTTTCTCTCCACATGTTTCTATCACTATATCTAAGACTGTTCCTCCACCACCGACTATGTCGTTGCCCGCACTGCTTCTACTGTTTCTTCGCCAGTACCGCCTGTAGAAACTCAGGATCCCCCTGCACTTAAGCCAAATTTGGGATTTTAGATACGTTTATCATCCAAAGGTTCCTGCCTCCGAACCAGTTCGGGCTATCCTCTCTCCAGTAGACGGTCCCATTCCACCAACATCTCCCTCTGATCTTGATATTCTTATTACCCTTCAAAAAGGTAAACGATCTTGCACTGATCATCCTATTTCGAATTTCATTTCTTATGATCACCTTAACCCTACTTTTTATCTGTTTGTCCTATCATTATCTTCTGAGTCTTTATCTAGGTCTTATACAAAGGCTTTATTGATACCTGCCTGAAAGCAGGTTATGGATGAGAAAATGGAAGCTCTTGCTTCTAGTGAAACTTGAGAGTTGGTTTCAGCACCAACAAATACTGTTATTGTTAGCTGTTACTGGGTCTTTACTTTAAAGTTCCGCCCAGATTGATATGTGGATAAATATAAGGCTAGACTTGTAACCAAAGGTTATACTCAGACATATGGCATATACTATTTTGAGACATTCTCGCCAGTTGTCAGGATGAATTTTATCAAGATTCTGTTCTCTATTGCTGTTAAACCTGTCATGGCCATTGTTCCAACTGGATGTTGAGAACGTTTTCTTATATGGGGATCTTTAGGAGGAAGCGAATGGAGCAACCCCCAGGCTAGGTTGCTTAGGGGGGAACAAAAGTCTGTCATCTCAAGAAGGTCATATATGGACTCAAGCATAGTCCAAGGGCGTGGTTTGAGAAGTCTAGCCTTCCCATTTCAGTTATTGGATTTCACCGATGTCATTCAGATCACTCTGTCTTCATTCGATGCCCAAAGTCTGGCATCGTAGTTCTGGTTATTTGTGTTGATATTTTGTTGACTGGTAGTGATTCAGCTGGGCTATTGGAGACTAATCAGTATCTTAAGCGTCATCTTGTGATTAAGGACATGGGACGTTCGAAATACTTTCTGGGAATTGAAGTTGCACGTCAAAAATACAATATACTTCTTTCTCAGCGAAAGTATGCTCTGGATCTTCTTGAGGAAGCAGGTCTTTTAGGATGCAAGCCTGCTACCATTTCAATGAAAGCCAATATGGATTTATGATTTGATGACAGTCATGCACTTGATGATCTAAGAAGATATAGAAGATTGATTGAAAATCTGATATATCTCACAGTTATTAGGCCAAACATAACTTTTGCTATAGGGGTGCTTAGTAGTTTCATGCATTAGCCCAGAGAGATACATTGGTCAGCTGCGATAAGGGTTCTGGCTTACATCAAAAGTTATCTAGGAAAAGGATTGGTGTACAAGAAACATGGCCATGTACGCATTTCTGGATACTCAATTCAGGATATGCTGGTGATCGACAAGAAGTCTACTACTGGGTATTACACTTTTGTTGGAGGAAATTTGGTGACTTGGAGGAGTAAAAAGCAGGATGTTGTATCTCGCTCGAGTGCAGAAGCCGAGTATAGAGCTATGGCTCATACGACATGCGAGATGGTGTGGTTAAAATATCTACTGATGGATTGGTTTCAAACAGCGTAGGCCCATATCTATGCATTATGATAATCAGTTTGCTATCTACATTGCCCAGAATCCTGTATTTCATGGAAGAACCAAAAACATTGAGATTGACTGTCATTTTGTTAGAGATGTTTGAACAAAGAAGGTGACTACATTTCAGTTTACATCGACTTCAAAGCAGTTGGCTGATCTCCTCACCAACGCTGCCTCACCTCAGGTGTTTTCTAATCTATGTAACAAGCTGAGCATATTAGATCTCTATGCTCCAGTTTGAGGCAGAGTGTTAAGATTAGTTATTAGTATTGGATTATTAGGTTATTGGGTTGTTACCTATATATTCATATACCCACCTTGTCTTCTATATATACCTTGTACCTTCTTTTATTTTAATCTATTCAATTCTAGGGTTTCTATTTCTCTACAACGTCAATCTTTGACTGATGAATATTCACGATTTTCACCTTGGGTTGACTATTTCCAGCCATTCCTCCAACAAATCTAACAAAGCAATGCGGAAATAACTATTCAAGACAAATCCAGATAGATAAAGATCAAATTTTTACCTCAAACGAAACCATCGACAAGTTTCCAAAGCGATCTGCTCCACCCGAACGAATTCCCTGTCGAAAACCCAGAAAACTCTGATACCACTTGTTGGCGGTCTTGTGCAAACACCAGAGTATGCCACAGAATAATATGAACACAACAAGAACAAATAAACGAGAAAGAAAATGAGAAAGTACAGATTTAACAAGGTTCGGCAATTGCCTACGTCCTGGGGGCAGAAGGGGAGAGAGATCTTATTAATCAGTCAATTTAGGTTACGATCAATAGGGACAATACCTTTTTTATATAGGCAGAGAGCTCACGAAGAAAAAGAAACCAATGGATTAGAATCGTATTTAGAATCCAATTAGGAAACCGCCTAGAACACGTGTCTGTCGGCAGCCTGAACGACACCTAACTCTCGGGTTGTCTGCTGTCGACAGCCATAGGGTGACCAGTCGACAGATTAAGCCACAACTGTCGACACGTTTCAATGGCTATTAACAGACAGTATAGCTCCACTCTCTGTATCTGGGTATCTGCATAACCACTGTCGACAACACCCAGCCTTGTCGATAGCGATCTTCTGCTTCAGTCTTCTGTTGTTGCTGCCACCAATCCAATGGGTTAAAAAACTTTACCAACAAGAGTTTTACCCTCTCCTCACATCTTAGTATTATTTGGTACAAGGACGTCATCATCTTCCAGTTTTTAAACGCACCATACTAGAGCTATATTTTTCTCTGTCTTACAGCTCGTGCAAGTCTCCTTCATTAATTCCTTTCTTGTTACTCCAAGTCGTCAATAAACTTCTTATCAAATTAACATCAAAATCAAAATTTGCTGCTGCTTATGAGAAGAAAAAAAACATCAGTTGGGTGAATCTTTTTCATCCTAAAATAATTGAATTTTCTGGCAAAGTCTGGCATGGCTTGTCTGGCTATGCATCTCTATGCAGTTTTCTCACTTTGTCTCAAGTTTCATTGGCTGAGGTATTCTCTGTCTTCAGATCTGTTATTTGATGATAAAAAGTGAATAATGGAATCTATTGTTGTTCATTGGCTCGTAGCAAGCAATACTTCTTTCATAGAACTATATTATCTTAATTGTATTGCATGTCCGTACTAATCTTGCAAGCTTCCCTGCATTCCTGATAAAAAATTCTTCATCTCTCAGTTTAACAAGAAATTATGTGATGTTTGTTTGCTCAAGGCCCCAGCCACGAGAAGTTTCCGGTTCTGCTCGACTAACTTCGGCCATGCTATGTGTTTGCAGCTCATGGAGAATCTGATACCAGTTACAGAGAGGAAAAAACCAGCTCGATCCCTGCGAAGAACACAACGATGCAGTGGAAGGGACAGTTTCAGGGCCTTGCGCCCGTGCCATTATTTTTTAGAAGTTGCTGTTACTGCCCGAGAGTAACAGTAACAGAGCAGCCGGACACTGTCTCCTATCTCTGAATTTTCCTTTTGTTAGAAGTGTTTTTAAACTTTCAGGGGGACGAGGTGAGGTGCTTGGTGTTCAAACTCTCGACAGAGCTCTGCAGGTGCTGTTCGGGTGAGCGAAAGTCTGTGAAAGGGTTAATTGATCCATTCCTCCATAAAGAAAAAGAAAAGGGTATGTAATTGATCTCAATGATGTGCAGTTTTTTTCACACAAATTAGTTCAAGATTCCATGTATCATTGTCCCAATCATTTTTCCTAACAACCATAATGATGCTGGCCTTCTTGCTCTTGTGATGAGTAAATGATTGAGGGGGGGTGGGTACCTCAAGTTCACAGTTCATGTTTTGTTTCTTTTAACGATTTTTTGCTCAAAAGAAGCAAAAAACCCTGTGTTTTTCCCCTCCCTGCTTCGAGCCATGGACCAGCTGGGTGAAAACACAGTTCCAGAGAGATGGCGACAAATTATGTATCACGCCTCAATGTACTACGGACCGCGAGTTAAAATTATAGTTTTAGCTTCAAAAACTGATGGTTTTCTCTGACTCTAAAAGCCAAAAGCAATCACTTCAGAATTATATTCCTATCATCGCGTTTAGCGAACGTATTTTGCTTTCTAGATTCTCTCACTTTTTTCCCTTCTTTTGATTCTTTTCTGTCTCGACTTCCCAAGCACGGGTTCTTTCGCTCTCATTTAATTTACTGTCCCCCACGTCGACTATCTTTTGCCCATGAACTGTCACTAAAGCTAGCAGACACTTTGTACGACGCTCACTGTTCCCCATTTGAAATATAACCCCCATCACAAAGGAGAAGACAGAAAAAACACAGTTTCTAGAGAGAGCAAGAATGAGAGCAAACCCCATTTGCTTCCTCTTCACTCTCACTCTCCTCATGCTCCTGGGCCTTGCTCGGCCCACGAGCACAGCCCCAGATCTGTCCCCTGCGTCCCTGACGTTGCCGGCCCCGCCGCCGACGGCCGGCGGGGACTTCTCGTCCTCGCCATCCCGAGGCTGGGGGGGATGGGTGTCTAGCTCCCCGAGCTCTCACAGTCCTGCGCCGGAGACTTCCCCTCTGGTGCCGAGAGAGGGGTCTCCGTCGGCTCTGTCGCCTGCTGGGGCTCCAGACAGCGGTGAGGGGGTGCCGTTCCTGAGCAGCAACCCTGCGGTTCCTCTGCCGACGGGGATGACCGACACGGCCAGCTTTCGCCCTTTGCCCACCTCCGGTGACGGGACCATGGTCTGCACTCTCAAATCTTATTATTATTATTATTTCTTAATGGTTTATTTTTTTTTTCTGGTTTAATATTTGATATAAATTTTGGGTGCTGTGGTTTGATGCAGGCGGTGGGGTTGGGGTCGCCGACGGTTGCAGTGGAGAGGGGGTGGTGGTTGGCGTCTGCAATGCTGTGCTGCTTTGCTTTGGGACTGTGGATGTGAGTGAGAGACAGTGGAGTGAAGAAAACAGGACTCTGCCTTTTTCATTTCTTTTTTCTTTTTTCTTTTTTGTTTTTTTAAGCTGTGTCATGTAATTTAGGCGAGGGATCGGTTGCAAAACTTGGTCATGTTACATATATTGTAGGCTGTATGGTGCACCTTTTCAATTTTCGGTCTTAACTCTCTGATGTCTGATCTCGTTGTTGGTTCCTTCGTTATTGCCATCGATCTCGCTCGTGAATTTAGGCAGGGACATACATGATTTGTGTGTGCGCGGGGGATTCACGATAGTTTCCAACGTCTCGTGACCGGGTTTCATCGGAGATTGGATGATGAAAGGCTGCTCTTGTCTCCGGGTTGGCCGGAGGCGGTCTTCTGTGCGTTGCTTCATTCAATAATAATAGTAATACTATTTAAAAACTCTAAAACAAAGACTTTTTACATTGTTGGAGCAAATCTTCATATCACACACGTATCGGTAAGACACTATAAAAATTAAGAGGTTTTTTTTCTCAATATCACCCCTGAAAATTTTTTTGCCGATTTAGTATTCACACCCAAAATCTTCGTACTTCCATTTCGTTTGCCCAAAATCTTTTAAGTTGGGATAAAACCCCTTCCGTTAGTTGCTATTTATTTTTTAACGGTGGCATGAGGAAAATACATTCTACCCCCCACTTATTCAGAATGGGGTAGGTTATAAGAAAAGAGCGTAAATTTTATTATAGAGTTTCTTTAACTCATCGAAGAAGATAGTGTAGAGAACGGAGTTCAACGGTGCAAGGTAGAAACCAGACGCAGCCGAAGACAGGGGGCCGGTCGACCGGCCATGCACAAAAGCATGCACAAAAAGAAAGGAGAGTAGCGGTCGATCGCCTAGAGGAACTGCTCAGCAATAGCAGGCTCGATCGACCAGTCAGAATGATCAAACTGGCTCTGCACAGAGCGCGGTCGACCAGGCTCTGGTCGACCAGTCAGAATGATCAAACTGGCTCTGCGCAGAGCGCGGTCGACCAGGCTCCCGTCGACCAGTCAAAATGATCAAACTGGCTCTGCGCAGAGCGCGGTCGACCAGGCTCCCGTCGACCGGTCAGAATGATCAAACTGGCTCTGAAGCGCAGTCGACCGCCTGGTCGACCCCACAAAGCGCAGTTTTGATACTGCATAGAGCGCGATCGACCGCCCGGTTGACCGCGTGTCAGGTCTGGACAGTTTTCTATTGCGATTATGACTTCGTTTCTGATCCGATTTCAAATCTGTTAGTTTCTTTTTCTTCAGAGATTCTCTGGCTATATAGAGGGGTATTGTCCCATGAATTGTATCTTGTAATTAATTGATTAATAAGATCACTCTCCCCCTTCTGCCCCGAGGATGTAGGCAATAGCCGAATCTCGTTAAATCTTTGTGTTCTCGCTTTCTTCCCTTTGATCAGTTGTTTGAGCAATTGGCAACTAGTCTCTGGTATTGCTGCAATCTCTGTTGCTTGGGTTTTCATTTTTCGACTAGTATCAGAGCTTTCCAAGTTCGACGAGGAGTTTCGTTCTGGTGGAGCAAATCGCTTTGGAGACTGTCTACAGTTTCGTTTGGAGGTAAAGATCTGATTTTTTCTATTTAGATTTGTTTTTCACTAATTATTTTTCGCGTTGCTTTGAGGAATCTACTGAGGAGATGACCGGAGATAATCAGTCATTGGTGAAATTCGTGAGTCATCTTTCGACAAAGATTGATGTCGTGAAATTTGATGGCATGAACAATTTTGAGACGTGCAGGTGCGAGGTGATTGATGCCCTGACGGCATCAAACCTTGATGACTCTCTGTGTCTGGACGAAAAGCCAAAGAAGACATCCGAGAAGGACTGGGACAAGATGACTTGGATGGTGTGTGGCGTCATTAGGTCTTTTTTGACACAAGACATCAAGTATCATGTGTTGTATGAGACTTCCACAAGGAAGATTTATGAGATCCTCAATAAGAAGTATCTGACGAAGAGCACCAAGACTCGATTGCATCTAAAGAGAAGGCTTTACCGCTTTCAGTTGAAGAGAGGACTCGCCATTCATGATCACATGAATAACTACACGAAACTTCTTACAGACCTAGTTAATGTGGATGTAGTGATCAAAGAAAAGGACATGGCATTGATTCTATTAAATTCTCTTCCTGATAAAGAGTAGGAGACCTTCGTCCTAACCTTGATCAATGGTAAACAATCATTTAACTATAATGATGTGTCAGCTGCTCTTGTGAATTATGAAGTGAGGAGGAAGGACAAGTAGTCTTCTTCCAGTAGCACAACAGCAGAGGCGGTGACTGTAAGAGGGATGTGTTTCAATCTTCAGAAGGACAAGGGAAAGTTTGGAAAGTCTAAAACTGGTGGTCATGAAGATTTGAAGAAGAAACAGTGCTCTTTTTATAGAGAAGGACACTAGAAGATTGATTGTCCAAAGATCAAATCGAAGAAGAAAAAGTCTAAATCAGAGGCCAACATTGCAAAGGCGCATGGTAATAATTCTGACTCATCTAGTTATTCACTTTCTATCACCCCTATTGGTTGCTGTTCAGAGAAATCTTACTGAATTTTAGATATTGGTGCTATATATCACGTTTGTCCCAAATGGGAGTAGTTTTGCTAGTTTTGAAAAACTAGATGGAGGCTTGATGTCGTTCGGTAACGGACACACATGCTAGATTGAAGGGATAGGTAAAGCTCGTAACAAATTGTTTGATAGGATGATGAGAGAGCTAAAAGATATGAGGTATGTACCTCAGTTGCAGAAGAATTTGATTTCAGTTGGAGCTTTGGAGGCACAAGGCCTAAGAGGGATTCTTAGAGAAGGCGTTCTCAAGATGTCTAGTGGCTCATTGGTACTTCTGAATGGCATTTAATGCAACATCTTGTACTACATGAATGATAGTGTAGTTTTTAAAAATTTTGCAGCTTTAGAACATTTGAAAGACGACACTACCAGATTATGGCACATGAGGCTTGGACAAGTTAGTTTGAACTCCTTGGAAGCCTTTGCAAAGTAAGGATTACTGAAAGGTGCATCTACCTGAAAATAAAAAATTGATGGACATGGTGTTCTGGATAAGAAGATGAAGGTGAAATTTGGCACCTCAACTCACCACTCATAAGGTCTTCTTGATTGTGTTCACATAGATGTTTGGGGTCCTACCAAGACTGCATCACTTGAAGGACATCGGTACTCAGTCTCGTTTATTGATGACGTATCTATGCGATGTTGGGTATATCTTATGAGATAAAAATTTGAGTCTTAGATATGTTAGTGAAGTTGAAGAATATGATGGAGAAACAAATTGGTAGGAAGATTAAGGTGCTCCAAATTGATAACAATGGGGAATACAAGGATAAATTCCTATAATTTGGATAGAACAATTAGATTGGCATTCACTTCACAGTTAGAAAACATGGGGTGGCTAAGGAGATGAACCGTTCCTTACTAGAGAAGGTTCAGTGTTTGTTGTCTAATGAACAATTGGACAAATCTTTCCGGGCTGAAGCTTTGGAATATACTAGCCATCTCATGAATAGACTGCTGTCGACTGTGATAAGAGGTAAAACTCTATTGGATATTTGGTCAGGTGGAGCTGCTCAAAACTATGATTTACTACGCCCGCAAGAAAATAAGTTTGTGTTTTTGGGTATCAAGAGGAATATGAAAGGTTATAAACTATGAGACCCTGAAAATAAGAAGATAGTGTTGAGCAAGTATGTCACGTTTAATAAGACTTCATTGTTGAAGTCTTCCATCTCTAAGCAGGTGGAGAGATTGAAGACCAAAGATGTATCACAACGGGTGGAGATTGATGCTACTCCACCACCTCCAGTTGATTCGGTATAAGTTGGGATCTCACCGGAGGTGACACCGGATGGAGATCATGTAGCCGTGATGGATACTAAATAGGTTAAATTAGTTGCATCGAAAGGAACAAAGTTGAATCCAAGAAAGTGGGTGAAAAAAATGTGAATATCAAATTGGTGAGCTAGACAAGCTCAAATTGAAGGTCATTATTCTTCTTGACGGTATTGGTAAAGAGTCTCATATGACTCGTGTTGGCCCAAAGGCCCATCACTATAGTTTTGATGATGATTAACTCATGTAGTTATAGTACTAATGATCTTGTGTTCATTTAGTTTCAGATTTTCAACCGAGATCTTAGTTGATATTTAGCTTCAATGAAAGATTTGAAGTCAAGTTTTAAACCTAGCACGTGTTGATCAAGAGCTCATGCTTTAAGATCGCATCAAGTACTCAAAGAGGAGTCTAGCTCTATTGTAACGCCCCGATCCCGCGGGTAAAGAGACGTTACTGCAACGTATATATGCAGGTCAAAAATACCCTCATGTATATACGCTAAGCATCAGTACAGAAAAGAATCAGTGTACGGAAGTATGTAGGACTTTATACATTCCAACATATGAGTACAATTACAAAGTTATTACAGGATGTGACACAATATTACAAGAATTACATCACCGATAGGCGCAAATGCGAGAATACAAATAAATGTACAAGTATGAACAGTACAAAAGGCGCTCACGAGTTTACAAAAGGAAAACTCGAGAGACGCACAGGGGGCCTAGAAGATAGGACTCTGGACAGTCTGCTGGTGATCCATGCTACCGCTGCACCTCTCTGGTCAGCAACTGGGAGAATCCACAAACTACAAGCTTCAGAACCTGGAGATGAGGATCTAGGGGAGTCAGAACTCCCCAGCGAGTGGTGATGCTAATGCTAATGGCGTGCGAAGATAAGAACATCAAATCCGAATCATAAACATGCATTGAAAACTGTGTCGTGAGCACAAGCATATAGGAACAAGTAAATATATAGCAAGAGATATCAAGCAGGAAATAGTCATGGTATAATAAGATAAGGGCAGGAGACTGGTGGAATAGAATACAAGTGGTAAAGCAGGATATAAGCAGCTATACTATAATAATGGTTATAAACCAGAAATCTAATGTAAAATATAATGAAAAAAGCTCAGCAAAACATACAACGGATACATAGTTGGCATCTTTTATTATTATTATTATTCATCTTACCCAAATGTCTAGATATGTGAACTAGCGTCTCAGCGCACATATATCCACATCTCAGTAAAGCAAGGTTATTATTGAAAACCAATGGGGGTATCAACGAACAATATTTACAGTGGTCCGATGCATACTCGGGACCATGGCCTAGGATGTTCCGTTACTGGAGGACGGAACCTACCGTACGGCATTCAGGAGGGTTTTATAGGATGCCCTTTTCAAGATGATATCAAGAAGTAGGGAGCCAGCGCTCCCTTCGGTCGCCTGGAGGCCCTCAGGTCAGACTGAAAGTTTTAGTTGCACAACATACCTGATACCACTGTAAACACGAACATATATTGGTATTCGCAAGTTTCTCCTGACCCGATATAAGTCATCCCATTTTATAGTTTATTAGATAATTATCAAGTTTTGAGAATGAGCAGGAACAATCCAGGAATATCAGGAATACAGGTGTATTAGGAGTACAGTTTGTACTGAAATATATCAAGATGTAAACAAGATGTTAGGTCATCATTCCCGTTATCGTGAAAATTATTAGAGTCAAGTATATCATGCCGGGTGTCAAGTGATAGCATGACAGGAGGGTGATATCATGCAAGTGACAAGTGATAGCATGACATATGTAAGCACGTCAAGAGATACAGGAAATAGTACCAGTATACGAGAACGGTATGAATACAAAAAAATCATGCAGTTTCAGGAAATACAGTGTTAGTAAGATTTCAAACTCTTCACAACCATTAATAGAAGAAAAAAAAAACTAGTAATCAGGTAATAAGCAAGAAAGCAAACACTCAAGCAGAGCTAAGTAAGCTGGAGGTACGGACAGCAAACAGTGTTTAACACTAGAGCGCCTGGCAAGGTTACCGGGACGACTCAGCTTAAAGTGCGAGTAGAAAATTCGGCAGCATCTCGCCTAGACGAATCTAGTGGTAAAATGCTGAGCGCTAAGCATGCCTACCAGGTGGAGCTGAGAAACCTGATGGTCTAAGTGCACTTCTCTTTCGAGGTAGTGGGCGAGAGCCTGGAGGCTAAAGTACGCTCGGGGTCTAAGCGCACTCTCAGTAGCTACCACGAAACCCATAAGGGTACAGGCTTGAAACCAATTGGGTAGCTATCCCGGGAGTGGGCAGAAACCCAGAATCGGTACAAGAGTAACTGCACGAGATGTTAGTACCATACGAGCATAGATATAAGCATGATAATATCTAAACTACCGTGGAGTGAAGAAGCCCGTAGGCTGATAGGGCACGGAGGCCGAGTAGAAAGCTTAGAGGCTGAACGCAGCCCAGAGGCTGGTATGGTACCTGCAGAAGTGTTAGTGTCAATCACACGCATATAATAAGGCAATAATAAGTAACATCACAGGCATGGTACATATACAAGAAATGAACTACTCTAGTACAATCATTCATCACAGGCATATACATGCACAATCACGGGCACTCGGCCACATACAAATTCAGGGGCACCGCCCAATATGAAACACATTTAAATACGAATTAAAATACACGTTGACCCGATGAAGCGGGGAAACCCAAATCAAGGAGAGGACACTCGCCTAAATCTCCAGAAAAGCCGAAAACTCTGAAATCCCAGGAACTCTTGCACGCACCATAAAATATAATAAATAAATATAATATATATAGAGAGAATATAAGGGAGAGGAGAGAGAATAGAGAAAGCAAGAGAAAGAGAGAGAGCTAGAGAGAAAGAGAGAACTAGAGAGAGAAAGTGAGAGCTAGAAAGAGAAAGACCCCTAGAGAGAGAAAGAGAGAGAAACTGAGGAGAGAGACAGTAGAGAAAGCGAGAGAAATAGTAGAGAGAGGAGAGAGAGTAAAGAGAGAGGAATGGAGAGAGACAGAGAGAGACTGTAGAGAGAGAGTAATGTTGAGAGTGAGAGAGAACTGAAGAGAGAGAGAGACAGAGAGAGAGACAGAGAGAGACAGAGAGTCGGCTGAGAGAAACAGAAAGAGAGAGACGAGAGAGAGAGAGACAGAACAGAGAGGAACAATAGGGGGGCTGCTGCCCCTTGCTCACGCACTGGCCAGGCCAGGGGCCTGGCCTGGCTCTGCCGCTCCCTGGCTGTGGCCAGGGAGGCGCAGGGAGCTGCGCCGGCCGCCGTGGCCGGCGCTGATAGGGGTGGCCCCCGACCACCCCCAAAAGAGAGGGAGAGGAGAGGGAGGGAGGAGAGGGAGAGCGATCTTGTAGAGGGAGAGAGAAGAGGGAGGGGGACTGGCCGGCCAGTGGTTGCCGGCGATGACTCTGGCCGCCGGTGGTCACCACAGAGAGGGAAAGAAGGAGAGTGGGGAAAAGGAAAAGAAAAGAAAGAAAGAGAAGAGAGAAAAAAGGAAAATAGGAAAAGAAAGAAGAAGAAAAAGAAGAAAAGGACGAAGAAGAGAGGGGAAGGCGGCGGAGGCGCTCAACGGATGTTTGTGCTTCATTGCTCATTTGTACTCATTACATGTACATGTATAACCTAATTTTGATGCTTCTTTCATTTATACTTATTTTTCCTATTTTTGTACATGTTTTCATAAAAATGTGTTTATCTTCATGTATATGTTATTTTAGTCTAACATTTATAGATATACATGTATATCCTAGAGCCACTTGTCTTCATGCAATATACTTTTGTGAACTAATCTATGTTTAGATATGTATGTGTACGTTTAATTTCAACAAAACATACATATACCTTGATTCTCGTTTAGTTTGGATGAAAATTTTAGTTTTGATGATTTTCATGTTTTTGATAAAAGAATTTCTTGTTTGTTTTGCGCCTTATGGATTTATTTCATGAATATGCTATTTACATGATTCTTGTACACTCACATTATTTTTGTTTACTTATGACTTTGTTTTCATGAGCTTTATATGAGCTTTATAGATCTTGAGTGACAATTTTTGTGTACTTAGCAATGTTTCATGACATATATATGATTTGGTTTCATTTTTGAAAGATCTTTAATTAGTTTTTTCAAAAATTACTTTAAACTAGTTATTTATTCTTCAATTGGTAGAGTTTTCAAATATGTTAAATTATTTTCAAACTCTTATTTTTTAAAAACTCCTATCAACCTAAGGGCGGTTGGATGGACGATATGCCTTATATACCTTTATTGAATATCTTTTAAAACTTGTGCATGAATAGGGTGGTAGTTATGAGTTATACACATGATCTTCATATTATTTCATTTTTGTATACTCATATATGTTTCTTATATATGTATGCTTCAAAGTTTAATTGGTATTTTTATTTTCATACATACATATATATGATTTGATTGTGCTTTTTTTACAATATCTTTATATTCTTAAAGCACAAATTATGTTTATGTTAAGCTTAATTTTATTCTAAATGTTAATTGATATATGTACAAGCTTATGCATTGATTTCAATTGGTATTTATTTGGTATCAAAATGTACTCCATGTTTCGCCTTTAATTGGTATCAAAATCTACTATTGGTATCTTAAAAAAAATTCTGACAAATGGTTCCAACTTTTATTTTGTCAACTACAATTTGATTTCAGTGGTATCATAATTCATTTTGTTGACGTCAAGAAATTTCAAAAATTTCATTTAAAAATAGTTTCAATATTTGTTGATATATATTGCATATATGCAAGGAGAGGTTAATATCTTCTCTATATATAAATTCATGTTGAGTGTATCTCACATTGAGGAGCTTGACCTCTCTTCTTTACGTGGTATAAGTGTGTAGAGGGAGCTTAACATCTCCGCTTATATATTATATATTATGTTTTATGTGGGTTAGGGTCTAGTCATCCCTTCTCCATGTAATGCATGAATGCAGAGGTAGCTAACTTTACGCCTCTCCTCTTCATGAATGTATATCACATATACATCTTTATTGTTTAATTGTCCTCACCCCTATGTTGGTGAATTTATAAAAAGAGAGAAGAATTTAGTGAGTTTATATATGCATACTTAATATTGGTATTTATGCATATATGTTTTATTTAAGTTTATATATGCATGCTTAATATTGGTATTTATGCATATATGTTTTGTTTAGTTTATGAGTTTTTATTGAATATCCTTATTGTTTATGCTATGCATGAGTTAAGGGGGAGCTTCTATGAAGCTTAACTTTAATCCATGCATATGTAACTCCATGAGTTTTATCATCATCAAAAAGGGAGAGATTGTTGGCCCAAAGACCCATCACTCTAGTTTTGATGATGATTAGCTCATGTAGTTATAGTACTAATGATCTTGTATTTATATAGTTTCAGATTTACTATCAAGATCTTAATAGGTAATTAGCTTCAACAAAAGAGTTTTGGAGCTAACACGTGATGATTCAAGAGCTCAAACATCAAGATCGCATCAAGTACTCAGAGGAGTCTAGCTCATTAGATCAAGATTTAGACTAAGTCATGATGGAGAAGAAGATTTTCAAAAGAAGATTTTCAAGAAAACTTGTGTCATGTTTGTAAGTGATAAGATTTTATGTTTAGATAAAATATATAGGATAGATTAGTTGTGGATTGCTCAAGCTTATATACACACACACAAAATTTATATGTGGTTTTCATAAATAGTTTTAGTTTTAAAAAATACCGTTTTGGTTTTGAGCTTCAAAGTATACATCCTTATGTTTTATGATTAGCTTTCATCAAAACAACTTTATATGGTTGATATGTGTTTTGTAATTCATCCATACACATTGTTGGTTCAAATTTTTGGCAAAACTTATTTGATGTTTCTACATCATATGTTTAAGTTTTGTATTTATCAAAACTTATTTTAGAGCTTATTGTCAAAAACATAGATATTTCAACTTACATGTGTATTGGATCATATCCATACACACTAAGCTTGAAAAGTATTTAAAATATCTTATTATTGTATTTGAAGAAGTTTTCAAAAAATCGTTTTTCAAATTGAAGATTGATTTTAAAAAATACGGGTATTTGTCTAAGGCTAAATTTCTATATCACAATGGTTCAAAAAGTTATAATATGTATTGATTTTTAATCACACATCTTTGTACTTCAAAGTATTTCAATAAACTTATTTTTATAGATTTTATGTGATTTTATGGGAATTTATAAGAGTTTATAAGACCAAGTTTTTATCTCCAAAATATCTGACCTGGCCTTCTGGCTGTCGACCGACCGGTGGACTGAAGCAGAAGTCGGTCGACCGGGAAGTCGACCGATGTGGACAAATACGTTCACGAGCCTTAGCTTGAGGGTCGGTCGACCGGGCGGTCGACCGATCTAGAGAGTTCACTCTCTGGATCTGGCTCTGGTCCCCATCGACCGGGCGTCGACCAGCCAGAGAGCTTTGCTCTCTAGATCTTACCGCGGTCGACCGACCGGTCGACCGTGAAGTTCACCTAGAGGGGGGTGAATAGGTGAATAACTAATCTAAAGATGAATTAATGCGGAATTAAAAACTATTTATGCAAACTAAAAACTATTAAGCTAAACACACCAAATATAACACAAGAGTGTAGCCGAATTCCCGGTGAAGGGCTCTGAACTATCTCCTCAAGATTCCTCTAGATAAGAGTTGAGGTGCCGCTATGGCTCTCTTGGTTGAATACAAGTGCGAGCAAACAATCCCAAACATATAACAATAAGGCACAAGATATATCAAGCATATAACGAGAAAAGCAATGTAAGAATGCAACATATAAACACAAGTGAGAGATAGATAGAGCAATCGCAAATACGGGAGATTTGTTTCGAGGTTCGAGCACCCTTGCTTTACGTCCCCGCCTTCAACACTATGAAGGATTTTCACTAAAAACGATCCCACCAGATTACTCGGTGTCACAACACCTACAACGAGTTCACACTAGAACTCCTTGGACTCACTAGTCCCTCTCTTGTTCCCGCAAGAACAACACACGCAAGCACACTAGCTTATCGAGGTCGTACCTCTACATTGAGCTCCCACAAGAACTCGAAACAACACGAACCCGTAAGTTTGCCTCCTCAAATATAAGATGAAACACTTTAGTGATCTCAATACTTTGATTACCTCAAACACTTTTACAACAAAGATCTTTAGAGGATTGATATATCAATGGATAGCTCAAGTATGTGTGAGAAAATAAGATAGAATGGTGGAGGAAAAACTCAAGAAATCTCTTTATCAAAACACTCTTGAAAAACTCTCCTTTTGATATGGAAGTTTTAGCTCTAAAACAAGTGGAGATAAACACTTAAAAAGGTAGGAAATCCTATCTTGAAAACCCACTTAAAATCTTGTAGAAAACAGTCCAAAACAGCCTGAATTTATAGGCCTAAAAAATATAGCCGTTGGAGCCAACTTAGCAGGAAACCTTGCTGTTGGTCGACCGGTCGGTCGACCGCCAACGGTCGAATTTTTGACTGTTGGGAAAAGCGGTCGATCGGAAGGTCGACCGAAATTGGGCCTTGACCTAACGGTCGACCGGAGCAGATCCAAAGAGCAAAGCTCTCTGGACGGTCGACCGTGCGGTCGACGGTCCCTGGCTGTGCACGTTTGTACACATCGATCGACCGCCCGGTCGATCGACTTCTGGCCCGGTCGACTGGCCCGGTCGACCGCCAGAAGACCTTGTCAGCCATATATAGGGATTAAAACTTGATCTTTTTAATTTCAATTAAATCCCATAAAATCACATAAATTTCATAAAAATAAGTTCTTATAAGATCTTTGAATACCTAACATATGTGACCAAAAATCAACACATATTACAAACTATTTGAACCATTTTTGTGATATCGAAATTTGGCTTAAACACAAAATCTGTATTTTTGAAAACTTGGATTTTGAAATGAAAAACCATTTTCTCCAAAACTTGTATAAATACAAAAACATGATATTGAAATAAATTTGAAGCATATTGTATATGGATTGAATCTAATATACATATAAGATATATATTTATGTTTTTGACAATAAGCTCTAAAATAGTTTTGGTAAAACACATGTATACTTTGAAGCTTAAAAATCAAAATGGTATTTTCTAAAACACATATAAATTTTATGTGTGTGTATGAACTTGAGCAATCCACCAACTAATTTATCCTTTACATTTTATCTAAAAATAAATCTTAACACTTACAAACATGACACAAGTCTTCTTGAAAATCTTCTTCTCCTTCTTGATGTGGTCCAAATCTTGATCCAATGAGCTAGACTCCTCTTGAGTACTTGATGCAATCTTGACGCGCGAGCTCTTGAATCAACACGTGCTAGCTCCAAAACTTGACTTCAAATTCTTTGTTGAAGCTAAAAACCTACTAAAATCTTGATCAAATATCTGAGACTAAATAAACACAAGATCATTAGTACTATAACTACATGAGTTAATCATCATCAAAACTAGAGCGATGGGCCTTTGGGCCAACAGACTGACAGGTCAAGATTTGGGTGCGGTCGACCGGGCGGTCGACCGGCAGCCGCAACGGTCAAAAATATGACCGCTGGCCGGTCGACCGGCCGGTCGATCGACAGGTCATCTGGCTTGCAGATTTGACCCCAACGGCTATATTTCTGAACTCTATAAAAGGTGGCTGTTTTGGCTTATTTGAGACAAGATTTGAAGAGGGTTTTAGAGAAAGTTTTTCCCATCTCTCTTAGGATTTTTCTCTGCTTGTTTTTGGGCTAAAACTTCCATATCAAAAGGAGACTTTTTAAGAGTGTTTTTAAAAAGAGATTTCTTGAGTTTTTCACCACAACTCTATCTTATTTTTCTCACACAAACTTGAGCTTTCCATTGCTATATCAATCCTCTAGGGATTTTTGTTGTGAGAGTTGTTTTTGTGATCAAGAGAAGTTATCATAAGATTTCATTCTTGTAATGTGAGGAGTTGTAGAGGTTGTGGCCTCGGTGAAGAAAGTTTTATGGTGATCAAGTTAAGTGATCACCAAGTGCTCCAACCTATGATTGGAGGAGTTGTAAGAGGTGCGGCCTCGGCAAGCTGATGTGCTTGCGTGTGTTGTTCTTGCAGAAACAAGTAAGGGACTTGTGGGTCCAAGAGTTCTAGTGTGAACTCGTTGTAAGTGTTGTCGCACCGAGTGATCTTGCGGGATCGTTATAGTAGAAATCCTTCATATTGTTGAAGGCGGGGACATAGAGCAAGAGTGCTCGAACCTCGAAACAATTCTCCCGTATTTGCGATTGTTCATCTCTCTCTCACTTATGTTTATATATCTTGCCTGCTTATATTGTTTATCTCTTTATATGCTTGATATACTTGTGCTCAATTGATATATGCTTGGGATTGTTTGCTCACACTTGTATTCAACCAAGAGAGCCATAGTGGCAACTCAACTCTTAATCTACAGGAATCTTGAGGAGATAGTCCAGAGCCCTTCACCGGGAATTTGGCTACACTCTTTTGTTATATTTTGTGTATTAGCTTCACAACTTTAGTTTGCATATACAGTTTTAATTCCGCATCATTTGTCATTAGATTAGTTAGTACACCTATTCACCCCCCTCTAGGTGTATTTCACTCCATCTGTACATGCCCAACGAAGCACAGCAACTCCGCAGCCCCGGAGCACAACACAGTCGCGAGCCACTCCTAGGCTAACCATGGCAGCCCATGACATCTCTCACCGAGCCATGATCATCCCCTTACACTTGGAAATCCATAACCATGCCCTATTCACAGTCGCAACACACCCACACTTTACCCAGGCCTTCTCCCCTCCTCATCAAACTGTCGAGCACACCCCCAAGCCTGAATCCATCCCTGGGCCTACCCCCTTTGTCGCACCGGAGGCCGACGACTCATCCGTGACAATCCCGGTGACCCCTTGGAACCATCGACCCCCTCTGCCTCCTCCACCGTCGATGGCGTGCCCCATTGCCGTGCTCCTTTCTCTCTCCTCCATCATTTGGTACCTCTTTATCTCTCTATGATTGTATGTTGCATATATTTTGTGTATTTTTAATGTATGTGTGTGTATTTATAAGGTGAGTGTGTGAGTGTATGTGTGTGTTGCGTAAATTAGTGTACATACATGTATGTATACGTATGTGTGTGTGTACACAGGTGCATATATATGTGTGTATACTTGTATATGTATGTATATAGGAGTACATGTATGTGCATGCATGTGGGGTTATGTGTGTGGGTACGTGTGTGCGTGTTTTATGTGCGTGTGTTGATTCCCTTCCTCTCTGTGTATTCAGCTGCGTGTTGCAGTGTTTCAGATTCATTCGGTGAGATTCGGACCCATTGTAGGAGATCCGGACCCGATTCGGATTGTACCTGTTGTGGACCCGATACACAGGCGATTCGAAGACCGATCCATGGGATGATCTGTAGATCAGTATCGGTTCGTGCAGTGAAGACCAGACGGCGATTCGGTTTCAAAACGGAGAGGTATCTTAAATTTCATATTGCTTGAGGAATAGTAGTTGATTGGGTTGACCTGACCTGGTGGATTTTTAGATATGTATACTTGATAGGGTACTTGAGTTTAGGATCCTATGATTGACCTTGATAGAGTGAGGGTGTATGATGATCTTGATCGAACTGGAATGTGAGGATTTGATTAGATGTAACAGAACATGTAGTATTTCAGTAATTGAGATTTGGACATATTGATGACTTAAAGGATTAGAGTAGATCGACATGATCAAGGTAACTAAGTATCGAATTATTGAGCTGGTTATTGTATTTGATATTGACTTTGGATTCACCCATGGATGAGATTTTGATTGATTCTAAAGGGGACTGTACTGTAAGGAATCAGTTCTTTGGAGACTGTCTATTGAGCAGTATCTGGACTTGTTACTGTAATTATTCATGTTACTGAGAAAGAATTGTTTAACCATAACATCCTGTACAGTCCTATTGTTCATCGTATACACGGTTACTATTACCGTTCACTGCTACTAATATTGTTCACCATGTATACAATTACTGTTAACTGTTATACTGTACCGTTACTGTCACCGTATTGTCCGATCATTATAAGTAACATGGATATTGATTGTCATGACCGAATTAAATAATAATATAAATGGACAACTTGCACAGAGATTGGGAAAATTGATGGAGGAGACAATGTCTGTATTTTGGGTAGACCTAGGATATAGGTTGCGCAGCCGACGTATGGTTCCACTACAGGGTTCCGGGGGATGACTGACATCCCATCTGTTTATTGTTTCACAGTATTATTGTGAGTATTGTTTCACAGTGATACTGTGAGTACTATTATTGTTACTGACTACCGGGTGGTAGCCAGGGCCTAGTTCTGCGCCAGGAATCTGGGCCGTGGTCCCGAGTATGTACGGGACCTACCTAAAGCATGTAAAATATCTCTAACTAATCAGTTTCAATAACTTAGGACCCTAATTGACACAAGTAGTAGGCGTAGTATGGGATGTGTCTATTACAGGTGGCAATTGGTATTCGCTGACTGATCACACATGTGCTTGCATGTTTTCATATAATATGTGTCAAATTTCTGCATTTTTATTTCAATAAAACTCTGGTATTAATATATTTTCATGTTTAATGGCGTGTAGGGTAATTACGGAAGAAAAAAGATAGATTTATCTAATTAAATCTAAAAATTCAAAAGAAAGGGGATCAATTCAAATCCGAAGATTCTAAAGGCCATCTTATCTGAAGACCGTATATATTAGATGAGATAATATCATTCAAATTCAATGAAAAAATAGATTAGAAGAAGATCTTATAAGTTTCATTAAGGATAAAGAGATAGATCGTCAAATCTAAAGCTTAAATTCAAAATCTAAAAGGATAAATAGATAGAGAGAAGATCAATAGATGAGATGAAGCAATTTATACTCAGATTTAGACTGTATATATTTTAGTATTTAAATCATAACTTTCGCTACCAAAACTCAAATCTTATGATTCAAGATGATTCAGAAAGAAGACTTAAAGGTTTACAAAGCTTACGTTGATTACTATTTCTAATTCTATTATTTGTTAAGTTATATTCAGTAATCAACACTCCAACAAGCTGCAGATCAGAATTGAATACGCACATCAAATCAAGTTTGGAGATAAGGGGAGGATTCAAATTCAGAAATAGCCAGCTCCCCCTATCTTTTGATTCCTTTCCTTATACATTTTTATTTTATAAATACCCCACACATCAGAGGTAGAAGAGGATCAAGCAGAGAATAGAATAAATTTTTGTATAGGTTTAACCTAGGTTCTTCTTTTTCTTTTATGTAATTTTTATTTTTTTATATAACTGAGAGGAGAGCAGAGTTTCATGGAGGAATTAGAGCAAGCTTGTACTGAAGGTGACACTGATGTAAGTAAGTCTATTCTTTCATTGTTATTTGAATCAAATCAAGGTTTCTTTTTCTTCTTTACTCTTATTTTTGTTTGCTTTCCTCTGATGTGTTTGCAATCCAAGTGAATCTGATAGCCTCGAGACTGCTTCGCCAATGTAAGTGCCCTTGATGGCCTGTGGTGATGAACAATCATTTCTTTGCTAGTTTAGCTTGCTTTTTTATTTCTTAGATAGATCGAGAACGGGGAAGATCCTACAAGCCATGCTTGATCGCCTTCAAAGACTAGGTAAGTCATAGCGGCGGGTCTAAGGTATATGAGCACGAAAGAGGTAAGTAAGAATTTTTAGTTTTCTTTTAATTTTTAATCTTTAGTTTAGATCACCTCCATCACCAAATCTCTGCTATTTTTCACTTTCTTTGTACAACATTATTTTCATTTTTCTCCACCTTCTCAATCTACCACTTTCACAATTTAACATAACTTATTTCTTTTTCTTTTCAAGAACTAAAAGAAGAACTTTAACCATTTTTTATAACTTAAAAGAGAACTTGCAAAAAACTTCCATCGCTAGTCCCTCCTTGTGGATCACCCGCATAGCTACTTGCTATCGCGGTAGTATTGAGAACTTGCACTTCTATTTTGTATTTATGAAATTTTGTATTTTTGTGTGCAGGTTTAACCTCAATCAAATTTTGGCGTCGTTGCCGGGGAGGGACGGTAAGTAACTCTTTTTTGTTTACTTTATTGATTAACTTTCTTCTCTGTTCTTGGTGTACGGGTTTAACAATAAGGAAATTTTTGCTGCAGTGAACATATAAGTGGCCCTGAACTCTGCTCAAGAAAGCAGAGCCCAGAAGACCTCAGATTTGCTGCATTCCTGTAGCAATCTGAGTGAACTATTAATCTGTATTTTTTATAGGTTGGCTGAATTGCAAAGTTTAAATAACTGTAGCTATTTATTTTCTTATTTGACTCACTATACAAACATTTCTAATTCAACAGTAAAAGGTTGATTGTAAATGCTAAAAACGGTTTAGACTTTGCATTTAGGCACGTGTCTATTTCGTTATATTTTCCATTTGCTATTGAAGAGTGCTGGAGCCAAGGTATGTGTGCATAGCATTTAGTATAAGGTTCATTCTTGTATGAAATATTACTTGAGTGTTACTTTTTCTATATACTTGTATACTGTACTAAACTGAATTAAGGGCTTGTCCTATAAACAAGATAAGGTGGGGAAGTCATTACCCTCCCTTAGCCCACAAACAATCTCCTCACTCACTAATCCAAGACTAGCTAAAACTGAGTAGACGCTGGCCCTAGGAACATCTCGGACTCAATAGGAGACTGACCTAAGGGAAAGTTGATTAGAATTTGACTCTTACCAAATCAGTGTCAAAGGTTGAGGATTGAGGGGTGAAACCCCGAAGGCTGGTGATTTGGCTTAATTAGGCCTGTTGCTTTTAAGCACGGATACCTCCCACCAATTTTGTCCCTACCTGGCCGATTAACTTGTAGTCAGATTCGGCAAAATACCCCCGTGGACAGTCTAAACAGTTTGGAGTCGTCTAGGTCTAAGGTCTACTCTAACTTAGGTTAGATTTTTTTCTTTTTATTTGTTTGTTTATTTGTTTATTTTTCTTTCTTTGTTTTTGACATTTCTTGTGTGATATGGCTTATAACAATAATTTTATTAATTTTAATGGTAATCCATATTACATCCTGACCTCTTTTTCAGATATTACCAACCCAGCATATCATAACTTTAACCAACCTAATATGCCGGATTGGTCTTATACGAATCAATATATGCCCCAGTCCCAATACTATGAACAAAACTGGAACAATCATCACCACTCTTCACAGAGTAAGTGGGGATACAACTCCCCCGAGTCATATAGTCAACCACCTTACCAACATCCAGCTTCATATACTCCTTCTCCCGAATAACCATTAGAAGACTGAGAAAAGAGGATGGAAGTCTTAGAAGAGCTCGAGCGATGAATTCAAAATCTAGATGTAACGCCCCAATCCCGGCGGGTACGGAGACGTTACTGCAACGTATATACGCAGGTCAGAAATACCCTCACGTATATACGCTAAGCATCAGTACAGGCAAGAATCAGAGTACGGAAGCAAATGGTGCATTATACATTCCAACACATGAGTACAATTACAAAGTTATCACCAGAGGTGACAAATATTACAATAATATTACATCACCAACATGGCGCAAATGCGAGAATACAAAGGATGTACAAGTATGAACAGTACAAAAGGCACTCACGAGTTTACAAAAGGAAAACTCGAGAAGCACACAGGGGGCCTGGAAGGATAGAGCTTCAGATGGTCTGCTGGAGATCCACGCTACCGCTGCGCCACTCTGATCAGTAACTGGGGGAATCCACACGCTCCAAGCTCCAACATGTTCCAAGCTCCAGAACCTGGACATGAGAATCCAGGGGAGTCAGATAGAACTCCCCAGGCGAGTGGTGATACGAATGCCAAGTGGCGAGCATAGGTAAGCATGCAGGAGCAAGTAGATATAAACAAGTGATATCAAGCAGGAACTACTCATGGTATGATAAGATAAGAGAAGGTAAAGAGATGAGAAGTAAAGTAGATAGGGCAATGATTAGTATCCAATATTGCATATTTTACATCATAACTCCCATGCATATTACAAATAAATATGTGATTTTTACTCCTCTTCTCTACATATTTGCAGGTACACACTTAATGGAGAGATTTCCAAATAATCACTTAATTAACACTAATTAAGTGATTAATCCAAGCTTAAAGGATAAAGCCAAATTCAAATCCAGATCCATAAAGATCCGCCCAACAAACGAAGATTCTAGATATGCCACGTGGATAACCACCTAACAAACTGATCCCAACAGAAAGATCTGGCTCAACGGCCAGGATCTTGCCGCGATCCGCGGCAAGGGCGCGGCAGATCTAGGCCGTTGAGATCCCAGATTTTGTGGCAACAAACTTGATCTCGAAGATTCTCTCTTGGGCCTATAAATACCTCACTTGGACCTGCGTACAAAAACTGATCAGAGAAGAGAGAGATTAGTTCAAAGTTTTGTATTTTGTTAGTTTTTGTTTAGGGTTTTTAGCTCTCTATGATCTTCTTCTCCCTAGATTTCATTGCAAGAGAGAGTTGTAAGAGAGAGAGAGCTTGTATCATCAAGGAGTGACAACTTGGAGCTATACAAGGATTGATCCATTCTCTACTTCTCTACTTGAGCTTGATTCTAGTTTGATTTCTTTCCTTACTTGCTTTGTTTACTTTCTTGCAATTTAATTCATGTTTAGCTTTTCTTTTGTAATGGTGTGTAGCTAATTCTTTCTCCATGTACTAGCTAACCACTACCTTGCTAACTTCTAACTCATGGGTGATTGCTTTACTTCATCTTGCAATTTGTATGGTTTTCTCTTCTCCGATGGGTTTCTTTTCATTTCTTGGCAAGTATCTTGTTGTAATTCTCCATATGATTCATGTGTGCCTCACTTGGAGCCTAGTCTTTGAACTAGTGCCTTGATGGAACATGGAGATGGATCACCAATATGCTATTTGTTGTACAACGTCATTATGTCGATTCTTGAATGTTGTATGCCTATTCATTAGCATCCCTTGAGTGTAGCTCTTTTGTTTCCATTATTGAAAGTCTAATTTGTAGGCCTATGACAATCTATGGAGGCTACAAGACAAGTCCAAGAATGATCCCCATCATCTAAGTGGGAAAGTAATTAGACCAACAAGCAAGACATATCCATGCCAATGAATCAACATGAGGCATGGATCACTATCAAGGAGTTTAGTATGTTTTGGCAAGGTAGTTAAGGTTAGCTAGTCATGGTTTTCTTTCATTCAAGTTTTCTAAAGTTTTCTTTTCTTTTAGTGTGAATACAACAAACCTCTTCTTGATTTCTTTTCACTTACCACCATGAACATATCCATACACTCTTTAATTCCTTTCTTTGTGTTTTATTCATTCTTTTAAGCAAGAGAAGAATTCTCGTTTTCTTTTTCTCACGAGTATCGTAACGCTTCTACGCTAGCTCTCCTTGTGGTTCGACTCGGTATAGCTTTATGCTATAGCGGAAGATTGGAACAAGGTATATCAATTACATATTTGAAGTGAACAAGAACCAAAGGTGAACTCTAAACATTGAACCATATCTTTTATACCTAATTCTTGTGCAATAACTTATTGTACCTTGTTTTGACCCGATCAGGCAACACCAGATATCTCCTAAACTAACATAAAACAGATGAAAACTGATAAAACCGAATAAAACCGATTACGAGCAAAACCGATTGTACAAGCTTAGGTCACGGCCCCATGAGATTAGTACCTCGAAGGAATAATCCAAACAAGGAAACCCTCATCTATATACCTTTATCACATGTCACGTAATCCAAGCGCATACAACCCGAGTTACAAAACGGCACAGCAAATTGTATATTAGCATCTTATTATAATTGGAGCCGTCTAAGTTTCAGGCTTCAGTATGTGTCCCATTCCACATACTTACACTCACAACTTATATAGCAAGTTATTTGGAAACTGATAAAGTTCGATGAATCATGTTTCGGATGGGCCCCGTACATGCCCGGGACAACGGTTCAGGAGTATCCGGTGCTGAGTCGGAACGTACCGCTAGGTACCGGGACTTATTTACGCCCGAATAGGAATAGAGTATCGCAGATCCCATAGAAATAGGCCTAGGGCGTGTGCATACTCGGCAGGAATAAACAGGAGTAGGGGTGCCAGCACACCCCACGGAATCACTGGTGGCCGCCAGGTGATCCCTCAAGTATGTGGCCACGCGCGGCTCGATAAGACCACCATAAACATGATTAATCAGGCCCATCAGTTTCCCCCAAACCGGGTGCAAGTTGTCTTATTAGAATTTAATATGTGATTATCAATTTACGGGAATAGCAGGTACAAGACATGATCAGGAGTTCAGGAGTACATAACAAGAATCATAACAGAAGATCAGGTACAGACAGGAGGTGATCCTACAGATTCAAGAGGTGGCCCCCACAGATTCAAGAGGTGGCCCCCACCATGTGTTTGGTGTGGCACTTTGTTCCATGTGGCACTTTGCTCTGAGGGGATGGATTCTAGAGGTGGCCCCCACAGATTCAAGAGGTGGCCCCCACCACGAGTGTGATGTGGCACTTTGTTCCGTGTGGCACTTAGTTCCATTCAGGATTTGACGGGAACAGGTGGTACAACATGAGTCAGTGTCAAGTAGTAGTATGTCAGGTGTTAGGTGATAACATATCAGACAGATATATGTCAGCTTGTATCTGGCGATGGTAGAGTGATAGTTGAGTAACATCAAGTGGAGCTGAGCAATTGAAGGCACATGATCAATACAAAATCCATGGGAAGGGTCTATTTCTAATAAGGGATCAAACACAGCAGTCAGCCAATTCTAGTCGACTAGGGAAAATAAGTAGTCGACTAGAGAAGGAGTTAGTCGACTATAGAGGAGGACCAAGTCGACTAATAAGGCCGCGTCTCATAGAGCCGCGTCTTCAGGAAAAAGTTAGTCGACTAGGGAAAAATAGGTAGTCGACTAATAAGGCCGCGTCTCAGAGAGCCGCGTCTTCAAGAAAAAGTTAGTCGACTAGGAGTAAAGGAGTAGTCGACTAATAAGGCCGCGTCTCAGAGAGCCGCGTCTTCAGGAAAAAGTTAGTCGACTAGGAAAAAAGATAGTCGACTAATAAGGTTGCGTTTGGTAGGGTCGCGTCTTCAAGAAAAGTTAGTCGACTAGGAGTAAAGGAGTAGTCGACTAATAAGGTTGCGTCTCGTAGAGCCGCGTCTTCAAGAAAAAGTTAGTCGACTAGGAGTAAAGGAGTAGTCGACTAATAAGGTCGCGTCTCCAGAAAAAGGTTACGTTTCAATGAGTTAGTCGACTAGGATAAGGGGGTAGTCGACTAATAAAGGGTTCAAGTCGACTAATGACTGGGTCAAGTCGACTAACAGAGTGCAAACAGAGATCAGAACCTGACTTTTGAGGGTTGTGTTTGTTGATTATCTTGCATGATATAAAAATATAAAAATTCAAGTATGAGAATAAGTTGTCCAAGTTTTTGGCGAGGAAAACCACTCGCCTAAAAATGTTACTTTGAAGCCTTGAGCATCCGGAATAATCATTGTCGTCAATTATCACCAAAACGATTACCGGAATAATCGCGAACGATTACCGGAATAATCTACGGCGATATTGTCGACGAAGAAGAGCACGGCCCCAATCCGAAAGGAGGGCACCGTCCTTCACAAGGGAAGGAGGTTAATGGTGCAAGTATAGTTCACTTTGAAAAAATGGGATTTTGCAAACGAGGTTACGGGGAGCGACGAGTTGGCTAGAATGAAGGAGCTCGCCGAGGAGTTGATATTGGTGTGGTTCGTGGTGTCCAAGGAGGTGTAGGTGGTGGTGGAAATGGTGGAGAAGGTGGTGGTGAGAATGGGTTGTTTGGTGTTTCTTGGTGTTTTATGGTGGAAAAGAGGAAGAAGAAGATGATAGGGAGGCGGTGTTGTTGTTGGAAATGGAGGAGGAGATGGAGGGGAGAATGGTGGAGGATTTGGTGAAGGAGTGGTGGAGGAGATGGTGGTGGAAATGGAGGAGTAGTGGCCGGCCAAGGGAGTGGGCTGTTGTTTTTGTTCTCAGGAAACAAAGAAGAAGAAAGAATGATTAATGAAAGAGAGAGAAAGAGTGGGGGTATTTATAAAGGGTGGGAAAACATTATAATAATGTTGCCACGGCTTATCAAAGCAAAAGAGAACGCACCAATTAAGTTGCGTCTCAACAAGGCAATGGTTGCGTTCAGGCTAAATGAACTGGACGCGGGGATGAAAGCCGCGTCCAGGAGGAAATGCAAAAGGTTGCGTTTTAACAAAAGGACAAAAGTCATAATGACTTGATTGGAATTGATTAGCAGTGCATTAAAGGCAGCATGGGGAGGCATGGAGAGGATCTCCGCATTAATGCAGAATCCCAGGTAGGTGAAACTCGCGTTTGAGGAAGGAGGAAAAAATGGGGAAAAAAAGAGAAAAGTGGAATATTTGGATAAATTCTCGGTATCTGGGAAAATACCGAAAACTCCGGAAAGGTCCAAAAATAACATAGCTTGGAAAGTTCCCCAAAAATTCTCAAAAATAACAAATATTATAAAAAGATTTTTGGTGAAATCGGTATTCAAAGATTCAATCTCATTTTCAAAAATAAAAATCCTGAAGTCAACCGTCAATCTCGGTATACACCGGATTGGCCGGATTTTTAATAAAATTAGAAAAATCCCAGAAAATGTATTTGGATAGAAAATATGATTTTAAGAAGTTGCAGGAAAGTCGTTTCTTGAAATTCAACTCCGTTTGTAAATTAAAAATCCGAGAATCGGTCAGTGGCACTGGTCGACCCCGGTTTTGAAGATTTACAACTTAATTCCGGAAATTTCCAGAAAATCATGAAAAATCTAAAATATTGAAAAATGATGTTTAAAACTAAAATCGATCAAATCTAAATACCAGAAAGTCCAAATCGAGTAATACCCTAGGATCGGGTCCTCGGTTCAGACTAGGGCTGACTCCGAGTCCGTGAATCCGGATCTAAAACAAAACGATCATATAAATAATTCACAATACAAAACAAATACGGGAAGTAAATCGAAAAATACTATCGAAAAATCTGAATACGCAACTAAGTACGTGTTCTGGGAGCGGGGTGTTACAATCCATCCACCTTACAAAAAATTGCGTCCTCGCAATTTCGATAAGGGGTAAATTGAACACAAAGAGGACAAGGACGGGAATTATACCAATTAAGATATGAAGCACTATAGGTAGGGCTCTCAAGTCGACTGAACAATAATCAGGATATAGACATCCTCTGCACTTCCGGCTGTATAAATCTCCGAACAATGCCGAATAACATTAACCTGATAACACAACTTCGCAATAGAATCCCGGTTGCACTGCATACTCAATGTCGCTCTGAGAATGAGCCAGAATACTGAAGATAAAGAAAACCCTGATAGTCTTGAGCATAATAAAGAAGACCGATAGTTAAGAATTCCGAATACCAGGCATCAATCACTCTGAAAGATATATCCGAGAATGTAGAATATCCGTGAAGAATTCCGACTACTGACTTCGGAAAGATAACCCGATAGCAGATCCATCCTGAGAATACCCGAACTTCATAGAGTTGGCCGAAGAGATCATATAATAGCTTCATTCAGAACCAGCCACTACCTCTCTAGTCTATTCATATCTTAAGTTGGTATAAAGGCTTCGAAAAACCAAAACAGGGGAAAGATGGAAGTAAGGAATCAAAGGAAGGATGATCAAGAAAGAATAGATAACTCTGTACTTGTAGTTGGACTATATAACCAGGACTCATGCATTCCAGTTGCAAATTTCTTTTCCATTAATTTGCCATCTGGACGTACTGAGGATGTAGAGCCTAGGCTCTGATACCATCCTGTAACGCCCCGATCCCGGCGGGTACGGAGACGTTACTGCAATGTATATACGCAGGTCAGAAATACCCTCACGTATATACGCTAAGCATCAGTACAGGCAAGAATCAGAGTACGGAAGCAAATGGTGCATTATACATTCCAACACATGAGTACAATTATAAAGTTATCACCAGAGGTGACAAATATTACAATAATATTACATCACCAACATGGCGCAAATGCGAGAATACAAAGGATGTACAAGTATGAACAGTACAAAAGGCACTCACGAGTTTACAAAAGGAAAACTCGAGAAGCACACAGGGGGCCTGGAAGGATAGAGCTTCAGATGGTCTGCTGGAGATCCACGCTACCGCTGCGCCACTCTGATCAGTAACTGGGGGAATCCACACGCTCCAAGCTCCAACATGTTCCAAGCTCCAGAACCTGGACATGAGAATCCAGGGGAGTCAGATAGAACTCCCCAGGCGAGTGGTGATACGAATGCCAAGTGGCGAGCATAGGTAAGCATGCAGGAGCAAGTAGATATAAACAAGTGATATCAAGCAGGAACTACTCATGGTATGATAAGATAAGAGAAGGTAAAGAGATGAGAAGTAAAGTAGATAGGGCAACACCAGATATCTCCTAAACTAACATAAAACAGATGAAAACTGATAAAACCGAATAAAACCGATTACGAGCAAAACCGATTGTACAAGCTTAGGTCACGGCCCCATGAGATTAGTACCTCGAAGGAATAATCCAAACAAGGAAACCCTCATCTATATACCTTTATCACATGTCACCGTAATCCAAGCGCATACAACCCGAGTTACAAAACGTGTAATACCCCGTTCCCGGAATACGTACTTAGTTGCGTATTCAGATTTTCGATCGTATTTTTTCGATTTGTTTCCTGTATTTATTCTGTATTATGAATTCCTTATATGATTGTTTTGCCTTGGATTTGGATCGGTGAACTCGGAGTCAGCCTTGGCCTGAGCCGGGGACTCGATCTCAAGAGTTTTACTTGTTTTAGACATTCTGGTTATCCGATTCGACCGATTTTAGTTTAAACATCGTTTTCCAATATTTTGGATTTTCTATGATTTTCTGGAATTTTCTGTGATTAAGTTGAAAATCTTCAAAACCGGTGTCGGCCAGTGCCGCTGACCGATTCCCGGATTTTTAATTCTCAAATTGTTTGGAATTTCATGATGATCCTTTAGACATAATTACTTAGAATCATATTTCTTATTTACATTCTTTTTCTGAGAATTTTATGATTTTATGAAAATTCCAACGGAGCCGGTAGGTAACTGATTCCGGGATTTTTAGTTTTAAAACTATGAAGTATTTCTTCAAACGGATTTCACTATTGGTCTTTATATATTATTATTGATTTTTGGTAATTATTTCGAATCGTTCCGAGATACTTGAATTTCGGACGATTCCGGCATTTTCCGAAATGATTTCCACATCTTTGACTTTAACCCGGGTATCTGTCTATCCAGCAGTTTCATTTGAGTCCAAGAGAAAATATCTCCTCTTATTAATTTCTTTTTCCTTTTCCTCTATTTCTTTTCTCCTTTCACAAACAATTGTTTTTCCCAATTTTCCTAAATTCCACTTCCTCCAAATTTCCAAATAATCCCACCTACTTCCCCATCAAATCCCACTCACTCTCTCTCTCTCCCATGGCCGGCCAAGTGGCCAGGTGAGGGACACCTTGCCCTCTTCCTTTTTGCACAAAACCCCTCTCATCTATTTTAATTCCACCCCCTTCACAAAATCCCAATCTTATATAAGTTTCTCCTTCACATTTTACCCCTCTTCTTCCTCACTTCACCAAAGAGAAATCCTCTTCACCAAAATCCCTCCTCCATCTCAAGACTTCAAGAGCTTCATCTAGGGCATCACCAAGACTTCATCTTCAACCACCAACTCCCAATGCAACACCAAGATCATCTTCTCCAACTCAAGCAATAACTATTTGTGGGTTGAAGCCATCATCTACACCTTGGATCAAGCTCCAAATTAACCAACCCAAGTGAGTATCTTTACTTACCAAGACTTGATCACTTCCTATTGTACTTATACCTTCATATCTTGTACACACATAACATAAAAATCACATTTTTTAGGCCATCAAACCCAAACCCTAGATTCAGTTCTGTACTCTGCTCACGACCACGATTAGTCGACTTAACCTAGGAGCTAGTCGACTAGAACACTTAGCTGAAACTTAACTTTTCTGGAAAACACAGTATTAGTCGACTTACCCCAAATATTAGTCGACTAATCTTCCCTGGAAACAAATCTCAACTCTCTGGAAATCACTATTAGTCGACTCCTGAAATCCACCTAGTCGACTAACCCTTCCTGAACCAGAAAACCCCAACTTTCTGTATCACAGACTTAGTCGACTTAAGTATCTGTTAGTCGATTTGACTCTTCTATTAGTCGACTACTCCCTTGACCCTAGTCGACTAACATTTCCTGAATCAGAAACCCAACTCTCTGTTACACAGTTTTAGTCGACTGTACCCTACTGTTAGTCGACTAAACCTTCTATTAGTCGACTACTCTCTTGACCTAGTCGACTAACTTTGTCTGATTGTTATAGTTGATTCCTATCTAAACTTTGGATCTTATGCTTGGTTCAGGTATTTGTATACAGTGCTTCATGACTCGTTACTGGGTGTATATTACTTCTAGTTACTCCATAATTCTATGTTTATGTATTGCCCTGTAATTGCTTGTTTCATTCTTATACTTGTACCTTGCCGTGATACTATTGCTTCCTTATTTTATAGCATGCGTGGCAGACCCTTTGAGGTCGTTGAACCCTAAGTTGTTTCTATGTTTCCACTTGCCTTACCTTAATACAGCCTTGTCAGTTATCTATTTCCTTTTAACACATGTATATCACATGACACCTAATATGTTATCACCTGACCAACTGGCATGCCACTACCTTGTTAGACCCTCTTGTTAGGTCATGAGTGACCCGGCCAATTATTAATTCTTCGTTATGTTTTATTGCTTGTTATATATTACCACCTTGTCATGCTATCTCTTAAACCAAGCATGATACACTTGACTTTATGATTATCGTGTTTACGGGAACCCTGCCTTGTTTTATGGAACTAAGTGCCACACCATACACGGTGGGGGCCACCTCTAGAATCCACTCCCTCAGAGCAAAGTGCCACATGGAACAAAGTGCCACACCACACGGTGGGGGCCACCTCTTGAATCTGTAGGGCTATTACTGTTATGTTCACTTATTCCCGTAAACTGATAATCCTTAATAAGCTACAACTTGTATGGGGTATGGGTGGAAGTGATGGATGCCGGAATGATACCTTGCTTATAGTAGGGGGACGAAATATAGTAGATAACTGTTAGTGGGACCTTGGGCCCACATTAGATGACTGTTAGGGGGACTTGGGCCTCCAAACCGGTTCCAGGTGTATGGAAACTACTATAAGAAGTGTTATCAGTTCTCCATCTACTTCCGACAACGACCCTCGACTTTCTTATATATGGAGGTATGTGAGTTGGGATCGATACCGAGACACATACCGAGATATATGGGTCAGACGAGTAATAATAAGAATAGGCTCAATTATGGTTATTGTTATGATTATTGTTTCATGTCATAGTCCCTGTTATGACACATGTTATATTGTGACTCCTACTTTACTTGTTATGATTCCAGTGATGATTCCGGTTTTGATCTTGTCATGATCCTTGTCATTCTTGTTATGCATTCCTTTTTGACTATCATATGGTTTGCAACTCTGATTCTATATGCTTGGGATTACCGAGGCATGAGATAACGGTATATAGATGAGGGTTTCCTTGTTTGGATTATTCCCTCGATGTATTAGTCTCATGGGACCGTGACTTAAGCATATACAATCACTTTTGCTTGTAATCAGCTTTACTTGTATTTTCCGTTTTATGATTATGTTAATACCTGTCCTTATATTCCATACTTGTGTTCTAACCCATATTCATGTCTCTTAGCCACTTGGCTGTACCTCATTTATTGTTATATGTCTTGATTCCTTGGATTTGCATATTCAGATTCCGGAGCTTGGATCGAAGTGGAGTTGTCCACCGTAGATCGAGCTCTCCTTAGCGAGCAGGCATCTTAGCTCCAGTTCCTTGCACCTGACTCCTTTTGACTCACGGGATCTTCATCCTACTCGTGAGCATTTTGTCTTCTTATTGTATATTTGACTTTTGGACTTGTTATGATAAAAGACATATGTAATATGTAATGTTTATCATACTGTGATGACTTTGTATCCGTACCTTTATGTTGGCATATGTGTGTATACCACGCTTTGTGTTGCACTCTGATCCTTTCTTGTTGTACTTTATGCTTAGCGTATATACGTGGGGGCACTTTCTGACCTACGTATATACGTTGCAGTGACGTCCCCGTATCCGTGGAATCGGGGCGTTACAGGTTGGTATCAGAGCTTAGGCTCTCCCACCTATAGTACAAGCAAGTGGCAAATTCTAGTAGTTTGCTATTGCCAACTACAATGTACAAAGTTATCTAGTCCTTCTTGATTCTACATTTAGTCCTCCTAGATTTCTTCCTTCATATCCTGAAATCCTTCCATTTTTCCAACTCCTTCCAGTTATCTTTAGCCATCCTAGTATGGAGAGGAGATCGGGTCGCAGCAACTCTGGATCAGCATCGAATGGAGCAGCGGGAGAGAATGTGGATATATTGAGGGTTATCCAGATGATGATGGAGAATCAGCAACAGCAGACCGAGCTTCTCCGGCAAGAGATAGCAGCACCTAAGGAGCAGAGGCCGGGAACATTTCAGACTTCAGGAGGCTGCAGCCAGCCATATTCACGGGTGGAGAGAAACCCTTGGAGGCTGAGCAATGGCTGACCGACACATCAGACTTGTTGAATGCAGCCAGAGTTCCACAGGAGAACCAAGTTGAGGTTGCCAAGGTTCAACTGAAGGATATAGCCAGGACTTGGTGGCTAGCAGAGGAGGCCAGATTGGAGAAGCCTGTCACTTGGGACACCTTCTCCAAGAGTTTTTACAGCAGATTCTTCCCTGTCACAGCCCAGAAGGACATGGAAGAGCAATTCATCAGACTTCGGCAGGGGAGCAAGTCCGTGGATGAGTATGCCGCGGAGTTTCTCAGATTGAGCCGCTTTGCCCCGTACATGGTGACGGATGAAGAGAAGCGGGCAAGCAGATTTCAGCAGGGATTACAGATGGACCTACAAGTATTCTTGATGCCCCAACAGCTGAAGATATATTCAGAGGTTCTCACCATAGCTCGAGAAGTGGAGCGTGGACTAGAGAAGAAGCAAGCAGACCAGATGAGGAACCAGGCCAAGAAGAGACCTTCAGAGTTGATGGATGAGGAGGATGCAGAAAGGGCAACCCAGGGCCCGATGATGAAGAGACCATTCCAAACTCCTCTTCCTCAGATCACATGCAATTTCTGCCACAGGCCCGGACACTATAAGAGAGATTGTCGGGTGGCCAATGGATTATGTTTGGCATGTGGGGCAAGAGGTCATGCACTCAGGGATTGCCGGTACAGAAAGTTTGAGCATACGGCACCAGTCAGACCAGCTCTTCCAGCTCCAGCACGTCCAGCTCCAGCACTTCCAGCGCCACCACTGAGGAGGAACCCTGAACCTGTTGATCGAAGAGTTCCATTTCCACCCCAACGGTATGATCATCAGCAGAGAGGGATGAGAGCCAGAGCAGATCAGGGCAGAGGCCAAGTTCACTTCATGGCAGCAGAGACCTCAGGCGATGCAGCAGAGTGGGAAGACCAGTATCCAGATCAGGAGCCTTAGAATATCATGGTAACCACTACCCCATTTCTTGTATTCGAGTTGGTTATCTTTCTTGATATTTTTCCATTGTCATTCTATCATTGTTCATTCTAGTCCTTCTTGTGTTTATCTTATTCTCTGTTTTGGTTTTATGAAGCCTTTATTCGTACCCTTGTCCCCTTCGTGTTCAATTTATCCCCTTAACGAAATTGCGAGGACGCAATTTTTGTAAGGTGGGTGGATTGTAATACCCCGTTCCCGGAATACGTACTTAGTTGCGTATTCAGATTTTCGATCGTATTTTTTCGATTTGTTTCCTGTATTTATTCTGTATTATGAATTCCTTATATGATTGTTTTGCCTTGGATTTGGATCGGTGAACTCGGAGTCAGCCTTGGCCTGAGCCGGGGACTCGATCTCAAGAGTTTTACTTGTTTTAGACATTCTGGTTATCCGATTCGACCGATTTCAGTTTTAAACATCGTTTTCCAATATTTTGGATTTTCTATGATTTTCTGGAATTTTCTGTGATTAAGTTGAAAATCTTCAAAACCGGTGTCGGCCAGTGCCGCTGACCGATTCCCAGATTTTTAATTCTCAAATTGTTTGGAATTTCATGATGATCCTTTAGACATAATTACTTAGAATCATATTTCTTATTTACATTCTTTTTCTGAGAATTTTATGATTTTATGAAAATTCCAACGGAGCCGGTAGGTAACTGATTCCGGGATTTTTAGTTTTAAAACTATGAAGTATTTCTTCAACGGATTTCACTATTGGTCTTTATATATTATTATTGATTTTTGGTAATTATTTCGAATCGTTCCGAGATACTTGAATTTCGGACGATTCCGGCATTTTCCGAAATGATTTCCACATCTTTGACTTTAACCCGGGTATCTGTCTATCCAGCAGTTTCATTTGAGTCCAAGAGAAAATATCTCCTCTTATTAATTTCTTTTTCCTTTTCCTCTATTTCTTTTCTCCTTTCACAAACCAATTGTTTTTCCCAATTTTCCTAAATTCCACTTCCTCCAAATTTCCAAATAATCCCACCTACTTCCCCATCAAATCCCACTCACTCTCTCTCTCTCCCATGGCCGGCCAAGTGGCCAGGTGAGGGACACCTTGCCCTCTTCTTTTTTGCACAAAACCCCTCTCATCTATTTTAATTCCACCCCCTTCACAAAATCCCAATCTTATATAAGTTTCTCCTTCACATTTTACCCCTCTTCTTCCTCACTTCACCAAAAGAGAAATCCTCTTCACCAAAATCCCTCCTCCATCTCAAGACTTCAAGAGCTTCATCTAGGGCATCACCAAGACTTCATCTTCAACCACCAACTCCCAATGCAACACCAAGATCATCTTCTCCAACTCAAGCAACAACTATTTGTGGGTTGAAGCCATCATCTACACCTTGGATCAAGCTCCAAATTAACCAACCCAAGTAAGTATCTTTACTCACCAAGACTTGATTACTTCCTATTGTACTTATACCTTCATATCTTGTACACACATAACATAAAAATCACATTTTTAGGCCATCAAACCCAAACCCTAGATTCAGTTCTGTACTCTGCTCACGACCACGATTAGTTGACTTAACCTAGGAGCTAGTCGACTAGAACACTTAGCTGAAACTTAACTTTTCTGGAAAACACAATATTAGTCGACTTACCCCAAATATTAGTCGACTAATCTTCCCTGGAAACAAATCTCAACTCTCTGGAAATCACTATTAGTCGACTCCTGAAATCCACCTAGTCGACTAACCCTTCCTGAACCAGAAAACCCCAACTTTCTGTATCACAGACTTAGTCGACTTAAGTATCTGTTAGTCGACTTGACTCTTCTATTAGTCGACTACTCCCTTGACCCTAGTCGACTAACATTTCCTGAATCAGAAACCCAACTCTCTGTTACACAGTTTTAGTCGACTGTACCCTACTGTTAGTCGACTAACCCTTCTATTAGTCGACTACTCTCTTGACCTAGTCGACTAACTTTGTCTGATTGTTATAGTTGATTCCTATCTAAACTTTGGATCTTATGCTTGGTTCAGGTATTTGTATACAGTGCTTCATGACTCGTTACTGGGTGTATATTACTTCTAGTTACTCCATAATTCTATGTTTATGTATTGCCCTGTAATTGCTTGTTTCATTCTTATACTTGTACCTTGCCGTGATACTATTGCTTCCTTATTTTATAGCATGCGTGGCAGACCCTTTGAGGTCGTTGAACCCTAAGTTGTTTCTATGTTTCCACTTGCCTTACCTTAATACAGCCTTGTCAGTTATCTATTTCCTTTTAACACATGTATATCACATGACACCTAATATGTTATCACCTGACCAACTGGCATGCCACTACCTTGTTAGACCCTCTTGTTAGGTCATGAGTGACCCGGTCAATTATTAATTCTTCGTTATGTTTTATTGCTTGTTATATATTACCACCTTGTCATGCTATCTCTTAAACCAAGCATGATACACTTGACTTTATGATTATCGTGTTTACGGGAACCCTGCCTTGTTTTATGGAACTAAGTGCCACACCATACACGGTGGGGGCCACCTCTAGAATCCACTCCCTCAGAGCAAAGTGCCACATGGAACAAAGTGCCACACCACACGGTGGGGGCCACCTCTTGAATCTGTGGGGGCCACCTCTTGAATCTGTAGGGCTATTACTGTTATGTTCACTTATTCCCGTAAACTGATAATCCTTAATAAGCTACAACTTGTATGGGGTATGGGTGGAAGTGATGGATGCCGGAATGATACCTTGCTTATAGTAGGGGGACGAAATATAGTAGATAACTGTTAGTGGGACCTTGGGCCCACATTAGATGACTGTTAGGGGGACTTGGGCCTCCAAACCGGTTCCAGGTGTATGGAAACTACTATAAGAAGTGTTATCAGTTCTCCATCTACTTCCGACAACGACCCTCGACTTTCTTATATATGGAGGTATGTGAGTTGGGATCGATACCGAGACACATACCGAGATATATGGGTCAGACGAGTAATAATAAGAATAGGCTCAATTATGGTTATTGTTATGATTATTGTTTCATGTCATAGTCCCTGTTATGACACATGTTATATTGTGACTCCTACTTTACTTGTTATGATTCCAGTGATGATTCCGGTTTTGATCTTGTCATGATCCTTGTCATTCTTGTTATGCATTCCTTTTTGACTATCATATGGTTTGCAACTCTGATTCTATATGCTTGGGATTACCGAGGCATGAGATAACGGTATATAGATGAGGGTTTCCTTGTTTGGATTATTCCCTCGATGTATTAGTCTCATGGGACCGTGACTTAAGCATATACAATCACTTTTGCTTGTAATCAGCTTTACTTGTATTTTCCGTTTTATGATTATGTTAATACCTGTCCTTATATTCCATACTTGTGTTCTAACCCATATTCATGTCTCTTAGCCACTTGGCTGTACCTCATTTATTGTTATATGTCTTGATTCCTTGGATTTGCATATTCAGATTCCGGAGCTTGGATCGAAGTGGAGTTGTCCACCGTAGATCGAGCTCTCCTTAGCGAGCAGGCATCTTAGCTCCAGTTCCTTGCACCTGACTCCTTTTGACTCACGGGATCTTCATCCTACTCGTGAGCATTTTGTCTTCTTATTGTATATTTGACTTTTGGACTTGTTATGATAAAAGACATATGTAATATGTAATGTTTATCATACTGTGATGACTTTGTATCCGTACCTTTATGTTGGCATATGTGTGTATACCACGCTTTGTGTTGCACTCTGATCCTTTCTTGTTGTACTTTATGCTTAGCGTATATACGTGGGGGCACTTTCTGACCTACGTATATACGTTGCAGTGACGTCCCCGTATCCGTGGAATCGGGGCGTTACAAAATGGCACAGCAAATTGTATATTAGCATCTTATTATAATTGGAGCCGTCTAAGTTCCAGGCTTCAGTATGTGTCCCATTCCACATACTTCCACTCACAACTTATATAGCAAGTTATTTGGAAACTGATAAAGTTCGATGAATCATGTTTCGGATGGGCCCCGTACATGCCCAGGACAACGGTTCAAGAGTATCCGGTGCTGAGCCAGAACGTACCGCTAGGTACCGGGACTTATTTACGCCCGAATAGGAATAGAGTATCGCAGATCCCATAGAAATAGGCCTAGGGCGTGTGCATACTCGGCAGGAATAAACAGGAGTAGGGGTGCCAGCACACCCCACGGAATCCCTGGTGGCCGCCAGGTGATCCCTCAAATATGTGGCCACGCGCGGCTCGATAAGACCACCATAAACATGATTAATCAGGGCCCATCAGTTTTCCCAAACCGGGTGCAAGTTGTCTTATTAGAATTTAATATGTGATTATCAATTTACGGGAATAGCAGGTACAAGACATGATCAGGAGTTCAGGAGTACATAACAAGAATCATAACAGAAGATCAGGTACAGACAGGAGGTGATCCTACAGATTCAAGAGGTGGCCCCACAGATTCAAGAGGTGGCCCCCACCATGTGTGTGGTGTGGCACTTTGTTCCATGTGGCACTTTGCTTTGAGGGGATGGATTCTAGAGGTGGCCCCCACATATTCAAGAGGTGGCCCCCACCACTAGTGTGATGTGGCACTTTTTTCCGTGTGGCACTTAGTTCCATTCAGGATTTGACGGGAACAGGTGGTACAACATGAGTCAGTGTCAAGTAGTAGTATGTCAGGTGTTAGGTGATAACATATCAGACAGATATATGTCAGCTTGTATCTGGCGATGGTAGAGTGATAGTTGAGTAACATCAAGTGGAGCTGAGCAATTGAAGGCACATGATCAATACAAAATCCATGGGAAGGGTCTATTTCTAATAAAGGGATCAAACACAGCAGTCAGCCAATTCTAGTCGACTAGGGAAAATAAGTAGTCGACTAGAGAAGGAGTTAGTCGACTATAGAGGAGGACCAAGTCGACTAATAAGGCCGCGTCTCATAGAGCCGCGTCTTTAGGAAAAAGTTAGTCGACTAGGGAAAAATGGGTAGTCGACTAATAAGGCCGCGTCTCAGAGAGCCGCGTCTTCAAGAAAAAGTTAGTCGACTAGGAGTAAAGGAGTAGTCGACTAATAAGGCCGCGTCTCAGAGTGCCGCGTCTTCAGGAAAAAGTTAGTCGACTAGGGAAAAAAGATAGTCGACTAATAAGGTTGCGTTTGGTAGGGTCGCGTCTTCAAGAAAAAGTTAGTCGACTAGGAGTAAAGGAGTAGTCGACTAATAAGGTTGCGTCTCGTAGAGCCGCGTCTTCAAGAAAAAGTTAGTCGACTAGGAGTAAAGGAGTAGTCGACTAATAAGGTCGCGTCTCCAGAAAAAGGTTACGTTTCAATGAGTTAGTCGACTAGGATAAGGGGGAGTCGACTAATAAAGGGTTCAAGTCGACTAATGACTGGGTCAAGTCGACTAACAGAGTGCAAACAGAGATCAGAACCTGACTTTTGAGGGTTGTGTTTGTTGATTATCTTGCATGATATAAAAATATAAAAATTCAAGTATGAGAATAAGTTGTCCAAGTTTTTGGCGAGAAAAACCACTCGCCTAAAAATGTTACTTTGAAGCCTTGAGCATCCGGAATAATCGTTGTCGTCAATTATCACCAAAACGATTACCGGAATAATCGCGAACGATTACCGGAATAATCTACGGCGATATTGTCGACGAAGAAGAGCACGGCCCCAATCCGAAAGGAGGGCACCGGCCTTCACAAGGGAAGGAGGTTGATGGTGCAAGTATAGTTCACTTTGAAAAAATGGGATTTTGCAAACGAGGTTACGGGGAGCGACGAGTTGGCTAGAATGAAGGAGCTCGCCGAGGAGTTGATATTGGTGTGGTTCGTGGTGTCCAAGGAGGTGTAGGTGGTGGTGGAAATGGTGGAGAAGGTGGTGGTGAGAAGGGGTTGTTTGGTGTTTCTTGGTGTTTTATGGTGAAAAAGAGGAAGAAGAAGATGATAGGGAGGTGGTGTTGTTGTTGGAAATGGAGGAGGAGATGGAGGGGAGAATGGTGGAGGATTTGGTGAAGGAGTGGTGGAGGAGATGGTGGTGGAAATGGAGGAGTAGTGGCCGGCCAAGGGAGTGGCTGTTGTTTTTGTTCTCAGGAAACAAAGAAGAAGAAAGAATGATTAATGAAAGAGAGAGAAAGAGTGGGGGTATTTATAAAGGGTGGGAAAACATTATAATAATGTTGCCACAGCTTATCAAAGCAAAAGAGAAGCACCAATTAAGTTGCGTCTCAACAAGGCAATGGTTGCGTTCAGGCTAAATGAACTGGACGCGGGGATGAAAGCCGCGTCCAGGAGGAAATGCAAAAGGCTGCGTTTTAACAAAAGGACAAAGTTATAATAACTTGATTGGAATTGATTAGCAGTGCATTAAAGGCAGCATGGGGAGGCGTGGAGAGGATCTCCGCATTAATGCAGAATCCCAGGTAGGTGAAACTCGCGTTTGAGGAAGGAGGAAAAAATGGGAAAAAAAGAGAAAAGTGGAATATTTGGATAAATTCTCGGTATCTGGGAAAATACCGAAAACTCCGTAAAGGTCTAAAAATAACATAGCTTGGAAAGTTCCCCAAAAATTCTCAAAATAACAAATATTATAAAAAGATTTTTGGTGAAATCGGTATTCAAAGATTCAATCTCATTTTCAAAAATAAAAATCCTGAAGTCAACCGTCAATCTCGGTATACACCGGATTGGCCGGATTTTTAATAAAATTAGAAAAATCCCAGAAAATGTATTTGGATAGAAAATATGATTTTAAGAAGTTGCAGGAAAGTCATTTCTTGAAATTCAACTCCGTTTGTAAATTAAAAATCCGAGAATCGGTCAGTGGCACTGGTCGACCCCGGTTTTGAAGATTTACAACTTAATTCCGAAATTTTCAGAAAATCATGAAAATCTAAAATATTGAAAAATGATGTTTAAAACTAAAATCGATCAAATCTAAATACCAAAAGACCAAATCGAGTAATACCCTAGGATCGGGTCCTCGGTTCAGACTAGGGCTGACTCCGAGTCCGTGAATCCGGATCTAAGACAAAACGATCATATAATAATTCACAATACAAAACAAATACGGGAAGTAAATCGAAAAATACTATCGAAAAATCTGAATATGCAACTAAGTACGTGTTCTGGGAGCGGGGTGTTACACTAGAAGATCAATCTTATAAAAATTTCAAATCTAAGATCCTTGCTCCATTTTCCAAGTCTTACAAAAAGAACATACCGACTTAGAAAAGAGTATAGAATCCATGATTCAATTCCAAAGTGATCCACTCGATATGGTAGAAGCAAGAGTTAGTCGATTAGAAAACATGCATAGGAATAAAAAAAACTCTCCGTATCCAATCTTTGACTATTTTTGACACTTCTAGCCATATTGATGAAAACCAAAAATCATGGTATCTTGAAGACTTTAACCATAATTCAATTTCATCGCAAAACTTTGAACTTGACCAATATCAATCCTTTGACGAATTGGCAAGTTTTCATTTTAATCAGATTGAACTTGATTATGAATGTGAACCCGATCCCCAACTTTGTGATTCAGTTCCATCTTCGAATCTATATTGACTCCGGTATTCTTACCTAATCGGACTAATTTTCTGAGCCAACATTTATTTCCGTACCTATAGATCTAGTAATTGAATCACCAATTTTGGATAGTCACATTCTATTGATGGGAAAAGAATGTGAATTTCAATTCTTAGATTTAGACTCAACTCTTGAACCAAAACTGACTCTCGAACCCAAAGTTAATTTTCTCGAGTTAGTATTGGTTCCTAAACCTATCATTTTTGAGCCCAAGTCAACCATTCCACCAAGTCACATTCTTTTGTTGGACATATGTATAGACCATGATGACTCTGTGATGATTTTTCAACACTGGTCATGTGAAGGGAATAAGTTTCATGATAAGATCTTTCATGATCCTATTCACATTGGGGACTGTAAATATGTAAATAGAAAAGAGGTCAATAAAGGTGGGTTCCGTGAACCACCATATTATCTTGATTGGCTAGCAAAGCTTGACCCAATCCGACCACCACCGGAACCACCACCTTAAGCTAATATTTTCCTTCCTTTCTTCTTTTCATACATCTATGCATTCATTCATATATTGAGGACAATGCATGAGATAGGCGTGGGGGAAGGTTCAAACATAACATAGGTTTTCTTTTTATTTAAAAAAAATTAACATTTTCCTTTCTTTAAAAATAAACTTTTTGAAAAGAGAGCAATATTTTGACATTTTTTTGTAAGAAATTAAGTTAATTTTAAGGAATAGGAGAATCATAATTAGGATTTCTTATACTTGGTCAAAATAAGATATTTGTTTGATTTCTAGGGTTAGGAAGAAAAGTTAGAAAAGTAATTTAGTCTTTATTTTTACCATGATGAAGTATGCATGCTTTATACACTTACATACTTAAGGTTCAAAAATAAAAATCTTATACCTTATTAAAAAAGAAAAAAAAGAAAAAAATATAAATAATATATCAAAAATCCTCTCATTAAGCTGGGTATTTGTGCCTCATAAAGTATAAGTATTCACGCTTAAATGCGGTTCATATAATAAAATCTTTAGTTTGTGGCCTTTTTGCTCGAGTTCTTAACTCCTTGGAGTGTTTTCTTAGCCGATGCCCTAAGACCATTTGGTTTGAGAGTCACCGATTAAAGGCTCATTACATAGATAGATTAGAAAACCTAATAGAACTAAGGAATAATAGCACCAAAATATAAAATAAATAAATAAATAAAATAAGGCATAAGAGTTAGAGTGAAAGAACCCTTAGTCAAAATTTCACGGTCACGAAGGTGCATATGACTTAGGGGAAAGTAATAGACTAGATGAGACTACAGTTTGACTCCTTACCTTGAATGATAAAAAGTCTTTTAATAGAGATTAAGTTTAGGAATGAAAATTTTGATTTTTCTATAACTATAGATTACTTGAACTCTTACAATAATACTTCAAATATTCTCTCTTTTTCAATATGCTTTTCGAAAATACTAACACTTCCTTTTTTTATGGGTTTTGTGGGTGCAATCCACTGAAAACCCTCACGAGACAAAATTCATCCTCTAGAGGTAACCTAAAGGTTTAACGGCTTATTGCACATGCTCAGTGCAATCGCGTGACTGGCGAAAGTGGTCTAATAAATTCTTAGGTTTAGTTTTGATGTTTTGCTCGAGGATGAGTAAAAGATAGGTGTGGGGGTGTAATCACACACGTGCGTTGCATATTTTCATGTCATATGTGTCATATTTCTGCATTTATTTAAATAAAAAAACTCTTCTATTAATGTATTTCATATTTAATGGCGTGTAGGGTAATTAAGGAAGAAAAAGAAAGACAGATTTATCCAATTAAATCTAAATGTTCAAAAGAAAGAGGATCGATTCAAATCCGGAGGTTCTAAAGGCCATCTTATCGGAAGATCGTGTATATCAGATGAGATAATATCATTCAAATTCAAAGGAAAACAGATTAGAAGAAGACCATATCAGTTTCATTGAGGATAAAGAGATAGATCGTCAATTTAAAGCTTAAATTCAAAATCTAAAAGGATAAATAGATAGGGAGAAGATCAATGGATGAGATGAAGCAATTTAGACTCGGATTCAGACTGGATACATTTTAGTATTTGATTTATAACTTTCGCTACTGAAACTCAAATCTGATGATTCAAGATGATCCAAAAAGAAGACTTAATGGGATACAACTCTTATGTTGATCCTGTTTTAATTCTATCATTTGATAAGTTATGTTCAGCAATCAACACGCCAACAAGTTGCAGATCAGAATTGAATATCCACATCAAATCAAGTTTGGAGATAAGGGAGGATTCAAATTCAGAAATAGCCAGCTCCCCTATCTTTCGATTCGTTTCCTTATCCATTTCTATCCTATAAATACCCCACACATCAGAAGCAGAAGAGGATCAAGCAGAGAATAGAATATATTTGTATAGGTTTAACCTAGGTTCTTCTTTTTCTTTTATGTAATTTTTTATTTTTTTATGTAACTGAAAGGAGAGGAGAGTTTCATGAAGGAATGAGAGCAAGCTTGTACTGAAGGTAACACCGATGTAAGTAAGTCTTTTCTTTCATTGTTATTTAAATCAAATCCAGATTTCTTTTTCTTCTTTACTTTTGTTTTTATTTGCTTTCCTTTGATGTGTTTGCAATCTAAGTGAATCCGATAGCCTCGAGACTGCTTCGCTAATGCAAGTGCCCTTGATGGCCTGTGGTTATGAACAATCATTCCATTGCTAGTTTAGCTTACTTTTTATTCGTAGTCTAGATCGAGAATGGGGAAGATCCTACACGCCCTGCTTGATCGCCTTCAAAGACTAGGTAAGTCGTAGTGACGGATCTAAGGTATATGAGCACGAAAGAGGTAAGTAAGTAATTTTAGTTTTATTTTAATTTTTAATCTTTAGTTTAGATCACTCCATCACCAAATCTCTACTTTTTTCACTTTCTTTGTACAAAACCATTTTTCATTTTTCTCCACTTTCTCAATCTACCACTTTCACAATTTAACATAACTTATTTTGTTTTTCTTTTTAAGAACTAAAAGAAGAACTTTAACTATTTTTTGTAACTTAAAAGAGAACTTGTAAAAGCTTTCATCGCTAGTCCCTTATTGTGGATCACGAACCGCATAACAATTTGCTATCGCGGTAGTATTGAGAACTTGCACTTCTATTTTGTATTTCTAAAATTTTATATTTTTGTATACAGGTTTAACCTCAATCACTGATAATAAATAATAACGAACTGTTCATAGTGTATTGTGACTGACCGTAATCATCTGACTGGACTCATATAAGTTATGATAGACATATAACTATACACATGACCAGATTGTATACCAGACTAGTGACATATGCTAGGTTACACATCTTGACATTAATGGTTTCCTTTTTATCATGATACCAGTTATATATCGTTCATAGCTTTGTTCTTAATATTGATTATTCTGTTATCTTTTATTTAGTTTATCATATTTGAAAGGGAACACCTAGAGGGGGGTGAATATGTGTTTGTGCTAATCTAAAACTAAATGCAAAACTAAGTGCGCTAAATGCGGAAGCTAATGCAAATCTTGCACAAACTTAATACAACACAACAAGTGTAGCCGAATTCTCCGTGATGGGCTCTGGACTAACTCCTCTTGATTCCCCTTGAATGGGTTGAGGTGCTATGTGAAGCTCTTGTTGGTTAAGTATAAGTTAGGCACACACACAAGCAAGTCAAGCAAATAAGGATGAATAGCAATAAGAATATATGCAAGGCAACACAAGCAAATAGATATGTGAATTATGCTCAACACAAGCAAATATGATATGATGTTATGTATGATGCTTTGCACAAATGTAAAGAGAGAGAGTTTAGAGACAAGTGGATCAAACGCAAACACAATGATATGTTTCGAGGTTCGAGCACCCTTACTCTACATCCCCGCCTACACTACCGTGTAGGATTTTCAATCCACTATACCGTCCACCGAGGACTCCCACCGAGGGAACTTTCACCGAGAAGGATTTGTACAACAATGGAGTACTGAACTCCTCTCTCAAACAACCACCTCACAACTGAGGGGTAGGCCCTTAGCCAATACAACCACAACAACCAACACCTCTACCGAAGAGGGTTTACAACCAAACTCCACCTCTCACTAGAGGGAGCAAACCAATCACCCGATCACCTCTACCTAAGAGGGATACAACAAGAATAAGGGTGTTTACAACAAGTGGTTCCAAAAATCACAAACTCATTCTCTCTTTCTTTTTTCTTTTCTTTTCCACAAAACAAGATCCTAAATAGATTAGGATAGGTAATAGCTCAAGTGTGAAAAACTAGGTGTTTGGAAAATAAGCAACAAAGAAAAACACTTGGAAAAATTCTTGCAAAAGATATAGAATGAAAAACAAGACAAATCTCCCAAAATCCTCTTTTCTTTAATTTTTCCAAAAACCTAAAACAATAAAGATTAAATCTTTTTAGCACAAAAACTATTTTGAAAACTTGTTTAAACACTAGAGAATCACTGAAATTTTTCTTCTTGAAAACCTTAACAAAACAGCCCAAGAGATGGGGTATTTATAGCCCCCAAACAGAACTAGCCGTTAGAGCTGAGCTGGCAGCTCTTACAGGCAACGGTCGACCGGCCTGGTCGACCGCCAACGGTCAGAAATATGACCATTGGGCAACTGCGGTCGACCGGCCCGGTCGACCGAAACAAACAGAGAAGACTGTAAGTGCCCCGGTCGACCGGAGCGGTCGACCGTCCCAGTGCCTCCAAACGTGCACAGATTTGTGCACGTCGGTCGACCGGCCCGGTCGACCGACTCCTCCCCTAGTCGACTAGTCAGAGGACCAAGTCGACTTGGTTGAAGCCTGGAACAATAATTTGGGTCAGAAAAACATGTTAAAATATTTTCTAAAAATCTTTTAGCACTTCTAAAAATCACCAAAATAATTTTATCATTTTATATGGAAACACAAACTTGTGATAAAAATTTCAAGACATATATCAATCATATCAATTCATTTTTGAGTCTTGCAAATTTTATCAAAAACAAAACTTGTATTTTATCAAACTAGATTTTTCAACATCTGAATAGGGACATCAAAATAAGCTTGTATAGGAAGTTAAAACCATGTATGTATATCTAGAACATATCTAATATACATAAGAAACTATTTAAGCTTGTTTTGATCTACTATTTATGAAAACCAAAATCCAAAACATAATTCTTTTGTGTGTTGTGCACTTGAGCATATCAACTATACTAAGCTTTACAAATTGGATCTAAACACACTAACTAAACTATGGATACCTAAGTCTTCTTGATGATCTTCTTCTTCAAGTAGACTTGCTCCAAAACTCCATCCATGGGCTAGGCAATGTATGATCTTGAAGCTTTGGCCCTGGAATCATCATGAAAAGCTTCTAAACACCTTGTTGAAGCTAATCACCAACTAATATCTTGGTTAATGATCTGAAACTTAAACAACACAAGATTATTAGTAAACATAACTACATGAGTTAATCATCATCAAAACTAGGGTGGAAGGCCTTTGGGCCAACAATATTATTATTGCTTATATTGTTATTATGCACGAGCACCTTTCCTTTTACACACATACTTATTAGGTCGCTTCTGACGACCTTGAATTCGAACGTTCAGAATTTTAGATATCTTCTTATATTGTTCAGGTGTTCATTGAGTTCGTACGCTTCGCGAGGAGCTGGAGTTTCTCTCTTTTGGTTATAGGTATTTCTGCTCTTTTATTCATATTATTTCTTGATTCTATCTATCGTATCCAGTTGCCATTTTTTTCTTCATTCATCTGCTATCATTTTATTAGATATTTATATGTCATATTGCAGTGATGTTGATTTATTATGGTTTAGATTTATAACTTGTTCAGGTTACCTAAGGCTTAGCACGTATACGTGGCGTATGTTTTCTTGCGTATATGCGTCGCCGACTCTCGTCGCGACTCCGTTTTGACGTATTTAGGGAAGCGGGGCGTGTCAACAGGAGAGAGAGAGAGAGAGAGAGAGAGAGAGAAAGAGAGAACAGGAGAGGGAAAATAGGGGGGTTGCTGCCCCTTACTACTCACGGCCAGGCCAGGAGGCCTGGCCGTGGCCCTGGTGGCACCGGGGCAAGCACTGGCCACCGCCAGCCACAGGTTGCCGGCGTGGTGCCGGCCAAGCCGAAGAGGAGGGAGGGGAGTAGGGTGGAGATGGAGGTAATTTTGGGAAATTGGTGGAGGTTGTTGGGATTTTTCTTGATGGTGGTAGGAGGTAGTTGTGGGGGAAGGGTTGAAGGAAGAGAAGGTGGGGGAGAGGTTGTGGAAGTGGTGATGGTGGTGATGGATTGAAGAAGAAGAAGAAGTTGGAGGAGAGAAATGAGGAGGAGAAGAGGAGTGGTGGTTGTTGGGGTTGGTGAATGGAGGGGAGGTGGCTGGAGTTTGGGTTCGCTTGTCAGAAGTGGGAAGCACCGGAGGTGGTGGCGTGGCCAGTCTTGGTGGAGAGAGAGATAAATTAGAGTAAGGGGGAGAGAGATTAGAGATTATAGAAAAATTGAGAGGAGAGAGCGAAAGAATTTGAGGAGGAGATAGAGAATTTTGAGGGAATGAAGAGAAGGGGAGCTCGGTGCTGTTGTTAGCCATAGGAAGAAAAGAAAAAGAAGAAGAAAAGAGAAGAAAAGAGAAGAAAAATAAAGAAGAGAATAGAATAGAAGAGACGCAGGATATTTTGGGGGTGTTGTGTGGAGGAGAAAAAAGAAAAGAAAAAGAGAAGAAAGAAAAGAAAAAGGAAAAGAGAAAAAAAAAGATGTAGACGAGAATAAAGAGAAAAAAAGAAGAAAGAAAAAAATATCCGGATAGATATCCCGGATCTGAGAAAATACCGAAAATATCGAAAATGCTGGAAAAATAGAGTAAGCCGGAAAGGTCTCTAAAAATTCATAGTAAATATTATTTTAAGATTCATGATAAAATTAGATTAAAGAAATTCAATTCCATTTTCAAAATAAAAAATCCTGCAATCTACCGGCGATACAAGTTGACACCATAACCGGTCAAACTTTGATAAATTCAAAAAAATCTCTAAAAATGGACTAAGTAAAAAAATATGATTCTAAGAAATAATGTGAAAGCAGATTTTAGAAATTCAACTCCATTTGTAATTTAAAAATCTGAGAATCGATCGGCGACACTGGTCGATTCCGGTTTGAAGATTTTGCGGACTAATTCTGAAAAATTCTAGAAAATCATAAAATATTTAAAATATTGGAAAATAATATTTGAAACTAAAACTGAACAAATCTGATTATCAAAAAGACTAAATCAAGAAATACACTGGGATCAGGTTGCCTGTTCAGACTAGGGCTGACTCCGAGTCCAAGAATCAAGATCCAATGCAAAACGATCGCATAAAAATCATAAAATAAAAATAAATGCAGAAAGTAAATCGAAAAATATGATCAAAAAATGTGAATATGTAACTAAGTATGTATTCCAGGAACGGGGTGTTACATTCCATCCACCTTACAAAAATTTCGTCCTCAAAATTTTGATTAGGGGAAAATGAACACAGGAAATGTAGGGACGATGATTATACCAATTAAGATATGAATAACTAAGGTAATGCTTACAAATGACTGATCAATAACTCTGGGCCTAGACAACTTCTGTACTTCCCGCCATATATTTCTTAAGACGGTGCCATATCAATTCAGATCTGACAACTGTTAATAAGAGAATTCTGCTAAAAGAAGATAATTATAATTCTGAATGGTTCGATTGGACTACCTAGTCTTTCTGAGAGTGATAAGATAAGCTGAATATAAGCAGAGTCCCCAAACTTCTCTGAAGACTTTAACAAAATTACAATCTGAATCTTGTGTCTCTATCCGACACAAAAATAACTAGAATATTGGGTAGCTGAGCTATCTCTCTCATATAATTATCTACCAGAACTTCTGTAGACTGACTCAAGCTGGATAATATGAAATGAGCTTACTTAGGAACTGGCCAAACTTCTATTGATGAGAATCGACGAAGATTACTTCTTTCAAATAGACGAGACCCCAAAAATATGATACTTACCTAATCAGAATTCATACTTACTCTACGTGGCACGAAGCTGTTCCCGGCGAAGAGTCTTTAATAAGTTTACTAGATATTCAGTTTGTTCTCTGCCACTCTAGAAATAGATCATAATATCACAGATAAAGAAAACCCGATAAACTAATCACAAATACATAAATGAAGAACAACTGTAACGCCCCGATCCTGCGGGTACGGAGACGTTACTGCGACGTATATACGTAGGTCAGAAATACCCTCACGTATATTCGCTAAACATCAGTACATGCAAGAATCAGAGTACGGAAGCACGTAGTGCATTATACATTCTAACATATAAGTACAATTATAAAGTTATCACCAGATGTGACACAATATTACAAGAATATTACATCACCAATAGGTACAAATGCGAGAATATAAGGAGATATACAATAATGAACAGTACAAATGAAGCTCAGAGTCATAACAGGAAAACTCTAGAGCCAAGCAGGGGGCTGGAAGGATGGGTCTCTGAACGGTCTGCCGATGATCCACACTACTGTTGTGCTTTTCTGGTCAGCATCCGGGAGAATCTACAAGCTCCAACCTCCAAGACCTGGACATGAGGATTTAGGGGAGTCAGAACTCTCCGGCGAGTGGTGATGCAAATGCCAAATGGCGTGCATAAATAAGCGCACGTGTATCGATAAATCCAAATTATAAACATGCATTGAAAACCATATCTTGAGCACAAGCATACAGAAGTAGGTATGTATGTAGCAAGTGATATCAAGCAAGGATTACTCATGGTATAATAAGATAAGAGCAAGAAACTAATGGAATAGAACACAAGTGGTAAGGCAGGATGTAAGCAGCTCTAATATAATAATCATTAAACTGAAAATCTGAAGTAAAGCCCGATGGAAGCAAACACGGCAAAGCATACAACGGATCCATAGTTGGCATCTTTTATTATTATTATTATTACTCATTTTACCCAGATATCTAGATATATGAACTAGCGTCCAAGCACACATATATCCACATCTGAGTAAAGTAAGGTTGTTATTGAAAACCAACGGAGGTATCAACGAACAATGTTTACAGGCCCGGGACCACAGTCCAGGACGTTCCGTTGCTGGTGTTCGGAACCGGCCGCAAGGCATATAGGAGGGTCTTATAGGATGTCCTTATCAAGATGGTACCAAGAAGGAGGGAGCCAGCGCTCCCCTCGGTCGCCTGGAGGCCCACAGGTCAGACCAAAAGTTTTACTTGCACAATATACCTAGTACCACTGTAAACACGAACATGTATTGATATCCGCAAGTTTCTCCCGACCAGATGTAAGTTGTTCCGTTTTATGATTTATTATGTAATTATCAATTTACGGGAATAGCAGGTGCAAGACATGATCAGGAATTCAGGAGTATATGAGTACTATAAATTCAGGTCACTGTATATAAAATATAGGATAACAGGTCACTGTATATGATAAAGGATAACAAATACAGGATTCCCGTAAATGTGATAATCACAGGTCAAGTATTAATATGATAAGAGGCAGGCGATAAGTCATGTTATAATAAGGAGCAAGTGTCAAGTAGTAGCATGTCGGGTGTCAGGTGATAACATGACATGAGGGTGATATCAGGCAGGTGATAAGAGACAGCATGGTATATGCAATCACGTCAAGCGATATAGGAAAATAGTATGATATACAATAATGAAAAGAATACCATAAAACCATGCAGTTTTAAGAAAAACAGTATAAGTAAGATTTCAAAATCTTCACAACCATTAATAGAAGAATCGATAAACTGGCAGGCAAGTAATTCAGCAAGCAAGCGAACATCCAAGCGGAGCTAAGCGGGGCTGGAGCGAGCCTAATGTACAACACTAAATGCTATCACGCTTAGCGAGGTTACCGCTCGCAGCGTAGCTAGACACACGTATTGCAGTAAGCGTATAAACGCCATACTACTGCTCACGGCAAAGCCAGCTCACGGGGTAACTGCGCTCGAATGGAGTAAGCGATTAAGTGTTGATGTGAGGTCCGCCTACCAGGCATAACATAGAGAAAGTTCAGAGAACTTTAAAACCTCAGAGGTTGAACCCAGAGGTTAGGCATGAAGGCAAGAATACCTGCAGAAAGTGTTAGTTTCAAACAGCACATATAAGCAGTATTATCTACACTGTTACAAGCATTCATCATAGGTATATACATATATAATAATGGGCTTTTGGCCTCTACAAATACAGGAGCACATCACAATACAAAACGTGAATACAGACACAAATACAGAATACAATGCAAGTCAACCCGATGAAGTGGGGAAGTCCAAAAGGAAAGCGAAAACACTCGCCTAAATACGAAAAACACCGTGAAATCCTCGATCTCCGGAATCCAGGTAACAAACGTGAATATGCGTTCAAATATAATAAACATTATATTATATGGAGAAGGAGAGGGAAGGAACCAGAAGGAGAGAAAATGAAGACGCGGGAGTCGCGTCGTGTAGATACCACAAACGCGGGGTTCAAGACCCACATTTAACCCATTACACGAGAAGAACGCGGACGCGGGCATGAGCTCCGCGTCGCAATAACATAAGAACGCGAAAGTCGCATTAAGGAATTTCTTAGATGCGGGGGTGAGCTTCGCGTCTAGCAATCAAACAACAAGAGAAAGAGAGAGACAGGGAGATAAGGGGGAGAGAGATAGGACAGGAAAGAGAGAGAGGGAAAGAGTGTCCAGGGAAAGAGAGTGAGTGGGAGAGAGAGAGAGAGACGCAAGGAAGGAGAGAGACAGAGACGCAAGGGTGAGAGACGCAGGAGTGAGGGATGAAGTACAGGGAATAGAGAAAGAAGAAATTGAAGAAAGAAGGAAAAAAGAATAAGAAGGAAAGAAGGAAAGAAAAGAAAGTAAGGAAAGGAAAGAGAAGAAAGAAGAAGGGAAGGGGGAGGAAGGCCTGCCATGGCCCGGTCGACGGTCGCTGGAGGCGACAGGAGGTAGCTGAAAATGGACAGACAAAGCCCAAAGAAGGAGTGGGTGATGGTGCAGTCTAGTTCAAAAGGAAAATTTGGAGTCTTGAAGAAGGGATTTCAGAGAGCGACGGACAGGTTCGTTGGAAAGAGCACGCTGAGGAGAAGAATTTGGTGTGATTGTTGGTGGCCGAAGTGGTGTAGGTGGTGGTGAAATGGTGGAGAGGATGGTGGTGGAAGTGGGTTGTTTTGGTGGAATAAAGAGGAAGAAGATGGTGGTGAAGTTGGTGTTATGGTCGTTGTTGTTGTTGGAATGGAGGAGGAGATGGAGGAGAGAAGGATCGTGCAGGAGTTGGTGGTGGTGATGGCCTAAAAATGCAGCCAAGAGGCTGGTTTTGCTGCTGCTGCCATTGGCCTTTGTTGGCTGGAAGAAGAAGGAAATTGAAAGAGAAAAGAAAAGGAGGTGTACATATATAAGGAAGATGAAAATATTTACAAGCATGCCATGCCATTCAAAAGAAATGAGACTTGTGTCTCATTTAAATGAGATCCGAGTCCAGGCAAATGAGACCCGCGTCTAGGCCAGCTGAGCCAGACGCGGAGATGATCTCCGCATCTGAGAAAACGCGAAGGTCGTGTTTGACAGAGGAGAGAGAAAGTTATAATGACTTGATTAGAGTTGATTTGAAAGGCATTAAATGCAGAAAGAAAGTGAATCTCTACATTAAAGATCAGATCCGTGTCTGGTGAGACTCGCATCTGAGAAGGAGAGAGAAAATGGGAAAAGCAAAAAATAAAATATCAAGATAAAATTCCGGTATCTGGGAAACACCGAAAACTCTGAAAAAGCATGAAATATAAAGTAACTCGAAAAGGTTTCCAAAAATTCTAAAAAATATTAAATATTATTTAAAAATGTATAGTGAAATCAGATTTCATAAACTCAATCCAGTTTTCAAAATAAAAATCCTAAAATCCACCGTCGATACTAGTCTACACCGGGTCGGCCGGATTTTGATAAATTCTGAAAAATCTACAAAAATACATTTAGATAGAAAATATGATTTTAAGACATAAATGTGAAAATAGTTTTTAGAAATTTAACTCTATTTATAAATTAAAAATCTGAGTATCAGTCAGCGGCACTGGTCGACATCGGTTTTGAAGATTTTCAATTCAATTCAGAAAAATTTCAGAAAATCATAGAAAATCTAGAATATTGGAAAACAATATTTGAAACTAAAATCGGTCAAATCTGAATACCAAAAAGTCTAAATCAAGTAATACTCTAGGATCGGGTCCCTGGTTCAGACTAGGGCTGATTCTGAGTTCATGAATCTGAATCTAAGGCAAAACGATCATATAAATAATCCATAATATGAAACAAATACAGAAAGTAAATCAAAAAAATATGATCGAGAAATCAGAATACGCAACTAAGTACGTATTCCGGGAGCGGGTGTTATAACAACCGATAATAATGAATTCTGAATACTGTGCGTCAATTACTCTGAAAAGCATAACTAAGAACTCATAATAACTGCCCTCTAAATACTAACCCGACTATAAATTAAATATCTAGTGAATACTCAAGTCCTGTAATGTTGGCCGAATAGATCGTCAAGAAAGATTATGACAAGCTTGTTCAAACACAGTAAGAAAACCCGGTTCATTAAATTCATGAAAAAAGTTAGACGGAAGAAATCTAGGGAATGAGGCTAGAGTGCTAAACACTGTTGGAACTAGCCACAAGTAAAGCTAAACTCAGGTGGGACCATTGCGTAACACAACATCAGGCGCTAAGCACTAGGGTGCGGTGGAGCTAACACTGCGAGGCTCGCACTAGGCGGAGCTCACGCGGCGAAGCCAGCCCGTAACACATCGCTAAATACTAAGCGCCGGGGTGTAGCAAGGTCCACGCTGGTTGAGCTCGCATGGTTAGAACACGATTCTAGACTAGCGAGGCTAGTGGGGTCCGTGACTGATCAAATTCATGAAGACTGCTAAGTTTTGTGGCTCTGAACTCAGTGAAGTTGATAGAAGAGATCATAATTGCTACTAGAATACTATAGAAAATACAATAGCTCCCTGACAGAAGTTCTGAGTCTAGGAATTTGTTTCATACTGACGCTCTTCATCAAGTGGCACAATTTGTCTAATTACATACATTATGACTACCCTACTTTCTGTACTGAGCCTCAATTTCTGTACTAATCCCCATAGAATGTCCATATATATATAATAGAATGTGAAGCCGAAGAACTGCCTGATATAAGATAATACGATGCACTAGATCGAAGAATGCCAGAATAGGATGAGAACAAACCACATCTGTCCTGCCCTACCTCACTAGTCTACCCATATCTTAAGTTGGTATAAGAGTTATGAAAATCAGAATAGTAAAAATGGAAGAGATAATAACATGAAAAAAGGGAGGTGGACACGAAAAAATTAAGATTGATGATGATAGTGTAATAAGGAGGATATAATATAGAAAACTTATCAACTCAAAGACATGATAAAATGGGGATAATGGTTACAGGTGGTACCTTAAGGGTTCATGTTCTAGATATTAGACATCCCTTCATGTTCTTACTTCGTTCAATATCTTAACTTCCTCTTCAGTCCGATTGTATGTTTGCCTTCTTCTGCCATCTGTCCTATCTTTTGGTCTCCTTGATGCCTGACTATATGCTTATTACTAGGGATGAAGTGAGCTTCCTCTATCAGTAGGTCCTAGATTCGTTCCAACAGTGGTATTGGATGTGTTGATCAGATTAGTATAGTGTTCTCTGTCTTCTTGAACAGACAGTCACTCTTCAAATGATCTCCGGTCCCGCACACAAAACATAGTTTATAAGCTTTCCAGCGGTTGCATTGTAAGTGCATGGGCTTCAGATAGTACCCACATATCATATGCTGAGGGCGAGGTTAGAGTGATTGCTTTGTAACTTGGTATCCAGGGGCCTGTCTGAATCTTCACCTTCCATCAACTGAGATTGTCTCTTTGCCGACTTCATCTGCATTTTATCCTGATTTTTCTTCTCCAGTTCCCATTCTACCTCTCGAGCGATGGTGAAAATCTGAGGATACGTCTTGGGCTACTGGGGTACAAGGGACATCTTGATCTTCATCTTCAGGCCTTGTTGGAATCTACTTGCTCGGTTCTCCTCGTCAGCCACCATGTACGGCGCAAACTGACTATGTCTTAGGAACTTTGCAGCATTCTTGTCTACAATTCTATCCTCCTACTGCAATTTGTTAAATTGTTCTTTCATCTCTTTTTATGCCATCTGGAGAGAACCTCTCGTAGAAACTCTTCGAGAACTGGTCCTAAGTGATATGCTTTTTCTTTTGCTTCCTCTGCCAACCACCAGGTTCTTACTATATCTCTTAGTTGTATCTCAGTTACTTCCATTTGGTCCTCATCTGGGATTCAGACTGCCCTCATAAAGTTCGCTGCTTTTATCAACCATTGTTCTGTATCCAACAGCTTTTCGGTATCAGAAAATACAATCGACTGCACTTTCCTAATTTCAGAGATGTTCCCTGGCCTCTGCTCGCGGAGTGCCATCAATAATCTTTGGTGTAGGCTGTCTAAAAATCACTGAAGACAAGTCATCAAAAAGCAGAATCTAAACTCCAGACGCAATGCTAATCATTACCACCAGCGCAGCACCAAGACGCGAGGGTTGAAACCCGTGTCTCAACATCACTGTAATGACCAAGACAAGGAGCATAAAAGCCGCATCTCAGCATTACTGCAGTACCAAGACGCAGAGTCCAAAGACCGCGTCTCACGTGAAGCTTGACGCAGAATTTGAAGCTCGCGTTTCTCAAGCATCACCTCAATGGCAAAACGCGAGGCCCAAAGCCCATGTCTCGGTTATAACTGCCCTCATTACTGGGTCAATTACTGCCCACGTAATGAGGGAGTTAACCCCCATTATGGAGCATTTTTAGGGGACACTTTTACCCCCTGAAACCTCTATAAATAGCCCAGTTTGCTACGGAAGAGGGGTCAGAAAAATCTTTAGTCAGAAGAACTTCGGTTGTAAGTCGTAGAAGGACCAAGATCTCTAGCTAAAAAAAAGAGGGAGTTCAACTCTTCTAACAACTTGCTGCGTACAAGTTTGTTTTTGCCTACAGTCTCTTTGAGATTCTTATTGGACAGAAGCTGTGTTACTTCGTCCACCATCCAAAGAGCGGATTCCCAAGAGGTCCTGACGTTCACCCGGTCAACGAAAAATAAGATTCACTTTCCATCGCCACATCAAGAACCCGGCATTAAATAAAGGGGAGATTTGAGGTTGAATATCTCCCCTCTCTTGTAAAAGGATTATTGATCCGTTGTAATTTTCTTTACAATCAGATAAAGAATTTACATTTCTCGATCTTCAATTTTTTCCCACCAAACAAGAGATGGCGAATCCGCTGGGGAACACTTTCTCTACCGATGAGCAAGTCGTGGCGCAAGGTGACGTCACCTACATGAGAAAAGTGGTCGAATCACTCATCATCGAGTTCGACCAGGAAAAGTATGAAGAGTTCCTCTCTTCCGGCTCTAAGATTCCTAGGGCGCGGCAGTGCCGCAAGGTCTCTCAGGGACCCGCTCTCAAGTCCGCTCTGAGATCCCTTCAGATGCGACTGACAAGAAGAGTTCCATGGCTAATCATATCACATGTAACACCCGCGTCAATGTCTCCCACGAGACCCACGAGGTTAGCGTTACTGATATTCAGTCCGTTCATGCCCGTCCTCTTCCTCAGTTCCAGGTCATCGGGGGTTCCCAGCAACCCGTACGGCATAACCGGCTGAACGTCAATAGAGACGACGCGCGCGTCAACTACAGGCGCAATAAGCTGGAACAACTATCTGTCCAGCAGATATAGAACGCAAGGCTCAAGCCCGCGTCTCTTCTGAGTTGCTCAGACGCGTGAAGTCCGTGTAACGGAGACCAAAACGCGAAGCCCAACAGGCTTGCGTTTCTGAGCATTCACTTAGCAAATGAGCGTTCAACAGTGCAAGGGCTATGCTTCTTCTCAGAGACACAAGACCCACGTCTCCACAACCAGACACGGAATTGAGAATACCTGTGTATCTCAACCGTCACTAACCAAACGCAACAATCAGCAATGTGAGGTCCGCGTCTCTGCTCAGCAGAGGCACGAGACCCACGTTTCGAAGTCAAAACGTGAGAGCTACGCCTGTTTTGCACATCGCGAGTTCCGCGTTTCTGAACCCTGCATCTCAGATTCTCGACGTAAGGATGACTCTCAGAAGCTGAAAAGCCCTTGACAACCTGAGCCAATCTCTTTGATCCCCCTCCCACGGATCTAAGAGATTATTTGACAAAGAAAATGAGTGCTAATCAGATCACTCCATCTTGTTGCTGTGAACAGCTCATCACGGTAATGTTCTCTGAATGCCGTTGCAGCTCATATTGATTGAACTTTTTCCTGCACACAAAATATAAAATATTAGATCTGAGAATTAAAGGTGTGCAAGTGCTCAATTCGAATCCGCTGTAGCAAGGCTATGCGGGTCGTGATCCTCAGGGAGGGACTAGCGATGGAAGCTTTGTCAATAAGTTATCTCTAAAGTTTTTATTATTTTAATGTAAAGTTAGAAAGAAAGAAGATGGAGAAGAAGAAGTGATATTTACAATGGAAGTGAAGAAAAAGAAATTGAGAATATGGTAGTGTGAGATCTAAACTAAAGAAATAAAAAGAAAGAAACTATAACACGTACAAACCTCTTCTACCTTGCTTACCTTTGATCTGTTCGCGACGACTTACCCTGTCTTGGAAGGCGTGCAAGTATGGCGTATAGGATCGTCCACCTTCGTTACCTACACTACGAAAAGAAAAGACAATCTAAAGAAGGATTGTTCATCTCCATAGGCCATCAAGTGCTCTTCTTTGGCTAGGCAGTCTCGAAGCAATCAGATCTCACGGTTCACAAAACATTAGAGAGAAATAACAGAAGTAAACAAGAACATAGAAAACACAAGATTAAACAAGAATAAAAGAAAACAAAACTCAAGTGGATTTCATTAACAATGGAAGAAAAGTAGGCTTACACCGCTGCCACCTCAGTACAAGCATGGACTCCTTCCTCCATGAAAGCTTCCTCCACTCTCAGTTACAAAAATTACAAAAGAAAAATAAAAACCTAACCTAAACTACAAGTTAGCCTAAAAACCCTAGATTTTTGCTCTGTATTTTCTGTGTACCCTTCTCTGTTGCTCTGCAGGGGTATTTATAGGAGCTGGAAGAAGTAGAGTCCCAGTACAACTCTGTCCTGCAACTTGTTATCATGTTGATCACCAAATATGTCTTATCTGCGGATTGAATTGGAAAGTTTGATCAACATAAGAGTTGTAGGTCTTCAAGTCTTCTCTCTGGAGCATCTTAAATCATCAGATTTGAATATCTGTAGCAAAAGTTATGATATGAATACTAAAACATATACAGTGAATCTGAATTTATCTTTAAACTCTTCTCCTTTTATCTTTAGGATGTCTTGCAAGCAACTAGGGTTGAGTAGAAGTCTATCCCTTCCCTCTTCTTTTAGTAATTTTAACTTTTACACTTGGTAATTTGCAACTTTTGCACTTGGGCTTGGACATGGGCTTTTTGGGCTTCTTTTTAAGCTTTATTTCTTTATTTTAATATTTCGAGGCCTGCACACAATAAATCATAAAATATTAATAAATGTGCAGAATTATATGAATAAATATGAAAATGTGATGGTAAATATGATGATAAAAATGCACTTTTCACTACCAATCACATATGCAAGCAAACAGTCGGTATTCAGACGATTGACCTCGACCTCCCGATCAACCAAGAGGTGTCGCTCCCACAGAAGGAGAGCCTTCTCTGACGTGGAGTACCCTGAAGTCACTACGAACATGGCAAGCAGAAGTAGGGGAAAACAACCGGTGGTCAACTCCGACAAGTCTGACATGGAACCAAAAAGAGTGTATCGGCATACTCGTACTCAGAATGGTACAGTCGCCCCGATCAACTATAGTGCCCTAGATCGGGGCATTGAAGGAAGTGAATCACACTCCGCCGTTGTAGAATCGCAGACCTCAAACTGTTCCATATAGAAGGAAGTCTTTACGTACATGACAAATACTCCCAAGGAGACGGCCAGGTGCTTTGAACAACAAGCCCAGGTTCAGAGGGAACAATTCGATATGATTCGTGCTCAACAAGAATCTATCGATTCCCTCAAGTAGATGCTTGCACAATTGCTTGAAGATAAGAGGAAGTCAACCGACAAAGCTTCTTCTAAGAAGTCTAAAGGCAAACGGAGCGAAAGAAAAAGCTCATCTTTCGTACATATCGAGGAGAAGGAGCAATCTAATTCCGAGTCATCTAAACCTCGTCTAAAGAGGAAGGCAACCCAGAGAATGGGGATATTCATTCTAAAAGAATGAGTCAATTGGAACAGCATCTGGAAGCCCTTACCAACCGGAAAGGCCTCCAAGAAGTAGAAGTGGTCCGGCCATTTCCGGCCGAGTGGGACCTTGTTCCTTACCCTCCTAAGTTCAAAGCTCCAACCTTACAGGCTTTCACGGCAAAGGGTCACCGAACCAACACATCAACTACTTCAAGTCTCAGACAGGAAATGTAGTAGATAATGATGCCATCTTCGTACATTTGTTCATTGGCACACTAAAAGGGCTTGTCTTTGAATGGTTCATGAAACTCCGAGAAGGCTCCATCAAAAACTGGGGTGATTTAAAAAAGCTCTTCCTGACATGCTTCTTTGAAGATGACTCGAAAATTACAATGTCCACTCTCCTGGCAATAAAGCAGCGAAAGGGAAAGTCAGTCAAAACATTTGTGGAGAGATTTTGGAATATGGCGCTCCGATGTCCTAGCGAAATGACCCAGGCCACCCTGGTAGAAACATGCCGCTACAATCTACAAACTTCACTTCTAGCCCAGATAGGGGTTGCTGAAAGCCGCACCTGGAAACAATTGGTCCAGCAAGATGAACGGCTGAAGAAATTATCGCCAGGGTTAGGACAGAAGAAAACAAACCCAGATCCAAAAAGTCGACAAGGCGCGCGCCAGAAATATCTTTTCAATCAAAAAGAAAAGATACATTGGCGACAGAAACAAAATCCCCCGTCAAACCTCAGCCGGCCAGGGGAGGTGGTTCTTCAAGTCAGCCATGTGCCAACAAGCAGTATTCCTTTAAAGACAAGCATGTCGATTCGTTGTTCAAGTTACTCAACAAGAGCAACGATTGAAGCTTCCTAAAACTAGACGTCCTGAAGAAGTCGGCAAGTCCGACAATCCTAACTACTGCCTGTATCATAGGATGCTAGGGCACCCCACCAAGAGCTGTTACATCTTCAAAGATATCCTTCAAGCTCTGATCGATGCGATAGTGCTAAAGCTCTGTCCATAACAGAAGAAAGTGACGGCTAATATGATATCATTTCTTTAGTTTGGAAAACAGCCTCCAGCACTATCTGGAGTAGTTCCCATCCCGAAAGGGGCACTAAGAATGATCAATACAGACCCACATCATCAACATGAGAAAGCTCTTGTATCTATCCCTACACCTCAGGGAGAAATTATGTGGGTTCATCCCGACCTTATGGATGGCCAACAGTGGACTATTGTTACCAACAGAAAGTCTAAAAGCAAGGTGAAAGATTCGTCCTGCAATGTGGTGTGCGCTTCTTCCCGTGAAGCAGAAACTGATGTTCCCCTCACTAACCGATTCGGAGGAGGAAACAATCGCCCTTGCCGCAGAGCTCAATAAACCACTCACGGCAGAAACTCGTTCGGGTCAGTCGTATGTAAAGAAGTATGACGAGATGGTGGCAAGCTCTCCTAAACCTACTACAGAGCCAACCAAGCCCTCCGTGAAGCAACCTGTGGAGAAGCAGAAAGAGCTTCGATTTTTCAAGGCTCTTCCAAAGAACAACGCGGAAGGATCTCCAACACCTTACCGTATTGTCTTGGCTCAACTGGCCAATATCCCAACCAGGATCACCCTCTACGAGCTCCTGAGACTATCAAAGTCAACAAGAGAAGCTCTGAGGGAAGCCCTAGCTGATGCTGAGGTCCTCATGGCCCAGATCTCAGCTGGACCACAGGAGAAAGATGAAGAGGACTGCCTCCATGCCTCTCAAAATGCTCCATGCATCACCTTCACGTCAAATGACATGTAGGTCAAAGGGAAACATAGTCGGCCCCTGTACTTCACAGGGTACATTGGATCATCTGAAGTGAGCCGCATTCAGGTAGATCCAGGATTCGCGTTGAGCATCATGCCTCGCCAGGTCATGCATCACTTAAGGATCCCCACCCACCGATTGAGCGCCACCCAAACCACCATCTATGGTTTCAATGCCAAAGGTACGCGCCCAATGGGGAAGATCAAGCTCAAATGTCAGATCAGGGACCTAAGATCTGAAGTGACGTGTTATATAATCGACGCCGACACTTCGTACAATTTGCTGCTCGAACGACCGTGGATTCATCGTAATTCCATCGTCCCCTCCACTCTCCATCAAGTCATGAAGTACATCAACGAAAGTGGGAAAGTCCGAACATTAATTGCCGAAAGGCACTCGTTCAAAGGGGTAGAGAACTATTTCACAGACTCCCTTCTATACCAAGACTCTCTGGAGACGAACGAGAACCTACAGCCAGAGGAACCAGACTCTGGAAATGAAATTGACACTGAGCCAAAGGTGGAAGAGTGCGTGTGGGAATTAAATCCACTTGTAACGAGCATTAATAAGCTCGATGTTGATAACACCGCCGAAGATATAAGCGAGTGGTATATTCATAAAGAGTTGAATTTGGCTTACTTTTCTGTGTTTGCTTCTGATTCAGTGCCATCAGACACTAGTACAGAGGTGGATAATGACCCCTGGTCGGCAATGGATGCTCTAACATCGTTGCATGTACTAATTAAGTCATCCCTTAAAACGTACCAAGATGTCAGTGATGCGCAAGAATCAGTATTCATGGTCCCAGCACGGCGCAAAGGCTAAAAATCAATTCTTTTCGGAAGAATTAAGTCTGAATTGATGTCCCGTGAAGACTCAGAAAGCGAGAACGAATCTTCTCAGTTCTCTCATTATAAGCCAAACGTACTCAGAATGATGGAGAGGATGGGGTATGATCTAACAAATGGTCCTGGTTTGAACTTCGGCAAAGGAAGAAGAACACTACCTCGATCTTTCGTTCCGAAAGGGATGACCCCCGACTATTACCATCGAACTCGTAGGGGTTTGGACTATGTGTCAACTCCAATTCCATCAGCCTGTGAGTCCGAAGAGTCATCATACCATGATTACTCATCTAGCACGTCATGGTGGGAGTCGGACGTCAGTATCGGCAACCTCTTCGGAGAACTTTTAGTAAACAATGTTTGCATAAGCCACCTGGAAGACGGAGATGAAGAAATGATCCAGTCTGATACAGATCCTTGGATCAAACACCTAAATACTCTCTGGGATATTCACTTTGAACAACGCGAACCACCCACGGAAGATAAGATCACCCAGATTAATCTGGGAGATGAGACTAATTCTAAGCCCATCTTTATAAGTGAAAGCCTATCACCCTCCGAGAAAGAAGATTTAATATCTCTTGTGCGAGAGTATATAGATGTTTTCGCTTGGAATTACGTGGACATGCTTGGGCTTGATCCTCGAGTGGCTATGCATCACCTTAACATTAATTCAGACGTGAAGCTAGTCAAACAGCAGCAACGATGATTCCGTCCAGAAATAATGGAAGCAGTCTAGTCGGAAGTCAAAAAGCTTATAGACTCTGGCTTCATTAGGGAGGAGCAACACCTTGATTGGGTAGCCAATATCGTCCCGTTACCAAGAAAAATAGGAAGATCCAGATTTGCATCGATTTTCGTGATCTAAATGAAGCCTGTCCCAAAGATGAATTCCCTCTCCCAATCACGGATATCATGATTGACAATACGTGCGGGTTTGAACGAATGTCCTTCATGGATGGATTCTTGGGGTACAATCAAATTAAAATGTATCCTGATGATGAAAAGCATACTTCTTTCAGGACACCACTAGAGGTATATTTCTATACTGTCATGCCCTTCGGACTGAAGAACGCGAGGGTAACATATCAGAGAGCTATGAATGCAATTTTTCACGAACACATGCGTAAAACAGTGGAATGCTACGTTGACGACATTATAGTGAAAAGCCACACCAAGGGCGACCACACAGCCGATCTGAAGACAGTTTTTGAAATCATGCGGGCACATCAGTTGAAGATGGACCCCACCAAATCTCCTTAGGGGTAGCCAGCGGTAAATTCCTAGGGTTTGTGGTGACATCCAAAGGAATTCACCTAGATCTAGAAAAAGTCCATGCCATCCGAGAGATACAACCTCCAAGGAATCTCAGGGAGCTTAGAGGATTGCAAGGGCGACTAGCATACATCCGGAGGTTTATCTCAAATCTCTCCAGAAGATGCCAACACTTCACCAAATTAATGAAAAAGGGCGTCTTATTCATCTGGGATGATGCTTGCCAACAAACATTTGAGGAAATCAAGCAGTACCTCACGCAACCACCTGTCCTTATAACTCCGGTGTCAGAAAAACCTTTCCTGATATACGTTCGAGCGATGGATCATTCTTTAGGAGCTTTGCTAGCCCAGAATGATGATCAGGGACACGAGCAGGCAATTTACTATCTGAGCAGAACCATGATCGGAGCCGAACATCGGTATAACCCGATCGAAAAAGAATGTTTGGCGTTGGTGTTCGCCGTCCAGAAAATGCGACACTACTTGGTGGGCTAAACTATAAATGTTATAATAGAAGTCAACCCTTTGAGGTTGCTCATAACGAAGCCATCGTCGCTAAATGGTCGACTGATAAAATGGGCCATACTGCTCTCACAATATGAGATGCACTTTCTACCGCAAAAAGCCGTGAAGGGACAAGCAGTGGCAAATTTTCTGGCTGAACATCCAGATCCGAGAGCGACCGAACTTTACGAGGATCTCCCAGACGAAGTCGCTGAAGTTTGTCTGACCCAGACATCTTTTGAAAGACAGGTGTGGCAACTTTTCTTCGATGGTGCATCGAGAACAAGTCCGCAAGGGCATGTCGTAGTAGGAGTGGGGGTAGTACTGGTCTTCCCACAGAACTACGTAATCCCTCGTGCATTCTCATTAACCGAGCCATGTTCCAACAATGTAGCAGAATACAATGCCCTTTTAATTTGAATGCAAATAGCTGATGAGATTGGCGTTAAAAATCTCGAAGCATACGGTGACTCTAAACTCATCGTTAACCAAGTTCGCGGAGAGTACGAAGTTAGACATGAAGAATTAGTACCCTATTTCAATGCAACTATCTCTATGGCCGAAAAGTTTGAAAACTTTTACATCGATCGTGTACCACGCTAGCAAAATGTGCATGCAGATGGCATCTCCGTTGCCTTCTTAGCCCTTCCACCTGGAGTAGTAGAGAAAATACTTGTCTATAGCCACGACTTGTATTACCCAAGAGTCACTTTTGAAGATCGCCAAAAGCCGATTGGAGACTGTCAAGCCAAAGAAGCTCTTGAGACGTCAGCCGGTCCAGAGCCTAGGGATTGGCGATTCCCATACATCGATTATGCCTTGTACGGCATTCTGCCTAATGATCTAAAAGAGGCGGCTGCCATTAGAAGGAAAGCCCCCAAATTCTACTATAATGCGATCACGCGAACACTGTATCGTCGATCACATGACAGGATCCTCCTCCGCTGCCTGTCATAAAAGGAGTCATAGGAAGTACTCAAAGAAGAGCATGATGGCATGTGTGGAGCTCATCAGCCCGGTCCGAAACTCGGAGATCGACTCCAAAGACTGGGATATTATTGGCCTACGATGATCCCGGACGCCATCATTTACGCCAAACGATGCCACGCCTATCAAGTCCATGGCGATTTCATCCATCAAGCACCAGGATATCTTTGCTCTACAATCTCAACCTGGCCATTTGAGATGTGGGGAATTGACGTGGTCGGCCCTATCAGCCCACCGTCATCCAAAGGACATCGGTTCATCTTGCCTATAACCGATTACTTTTCTAAATGGGCTGAAGCTATTCCCTTGAGGGAGGTAAAGGCATCTGACGTGATCAAATTTGTTAAACATCTTGTCATTTACCGCTTTAGTGTGCCACGACGGATCATTCATGATAATGGGTCCCAATTCGTCAGCCAAGTGATTGGTAGTCAAAAGTGCATTTTTATCATAACATTTACCATCATATTTTCATATTTATTCATTTAATTCCGCACAATTATTAATATTTTATTATTTATTATGTGCAGGCCTCGAATTATTATTTTAATAATAAATAAAGCTTAATGAAGCCCAAAAGCCCATATTTGAAGCCCAGGTGTAAAAGTGCAAATATCAATTGTCAAAGTGCAATTATGCAAGGGCTAAAGTTGCAATTATTAAAGATGAGGGAAGGATAGAATTCTACCCAACCCTAAACACTTGCAGATGAGGATAAAAGCCAAAGAAGAGAGTGCAAAGATAAGGAAATTCGTGGATAAAGATATTGGGAGATTTGAGATCTAGATAACTTGATCTCTAAGTTATCTCGAAATCCCAAGATAAAGAGCCGGGATCAAGCTTCCAGAAGAAAACGACTAGATGGACGGACCAGGAGAAGCCACGCGCCAAAGCGCGTGGCCAGCAGCCACGTAGTGCCGCGGAAACGCGGCCCAAGCCGCGTTTCCGCGGCAATCCTGCCTTATCCCGTCACCTGTTTTCGTGGAGGAGTTGTGATGGGACTCTACTTCCTTTTGTACCTATAAATACCCCCTGCAGTGCAACGTATAGAGCGTCCAGCGTCCAGCAAAGGGCCAAAAGCTAGGGTTTAGGTTTTTCTTCTTTCTTCTAGGTTAGATTTTCTTTTCTTTTTATTTTCAAGAGAGAGAGAGGCTTATATTGAGCGTGACACTGATGTACCTTCCTCGTCTCTGCCATTGTACTGATTAATAAAGGTATTCTTTTATTTTGTTTATTATTCTTATGTCTTGCTTTTATTTTTGTTTTCTCTTCTTTTTCTCTTTGATCTCTGTGGGTGTTGATGAACATACAAGTGAATTCCAAAGCAAGTATAACTAAGCTATGTGAGAACCAGCGATAGTTCATGAAGACGTTCTCCTCCAAGCTACGCATCACTTCGTTCTTGATATGCTTGACGATATAATGTGCACAGGGACTAAGATCAAGTTTGTGATCTATGCGTTGAATGCCTCCTAAGCAAGGTAGAACATGTAAGGTTTTCACGTTTTCCTCAACTGAACTAAAGTAAGTATTCTTTTCTTTTCTTTTCTTTTCTTTTCTTTTTGTAGATTAAATCACAACTCTTCTCCAAATTCTTTCTTTGCCGACCCATTGTAAATACCGCCTTCCTTCTAAACTAACTAACATTCTTATTTTCTTTTAATAACTAAAAAAGATAAATTTTTAGAGTAAAACTTACAAACGCTTCCATCGCTAGTCCCTCCCTGAGGATCACGACCCGCATAGCCTTGCTACCGCGGATTAGCATTGAGAACCTCGCACTATTATTTCTTAAATCTAAAATTGTTTATTTTCGTGTGCAGGAAATCTCGATCAACAAATTGGCGCCGTTGCCGGGGAGGGACGGTAAGTTTTATCTCTAAAAAAAAAATATTAACTATTCTTTTATTCTTTTCTGTTTGCAGGTTTGGAGAACAGAAAACAGAAACATAGCAGCAGCAGTGGACATACAGCTATTCTGTGCCTCTGCCCTCGAAGGCAGAGCACCAGAACCTACTGTATTGCCGCGGATCCGCGGCCAAAGCCGCGAAAACGCGGCAACAGTAGAGAACTACTGATTCAACTTTTTGCAGGTTGCTGCAAATTGTAAATTCTGTTTACTGCTCTATTCTGTTTTGTTCTGTGATATACCTGTAAATTGCTAATAATTCAACAGTAAACTATTTGTTGTTAAAGATAAAAATTGATTAGACATTTGCATATTAGGCACGTGTCTTTTCAATTCATTTATTTTTACTGTTGAAGAGTGCTGGAGCAAGGTACGTACGCATTGCATGTAGAATAGGACTCATCTCTTGGTTGATTTTCTGCTTTGAGTGAATCTTATCTACTTATCTTGTACACTTGCACCAATTCATCTTAAGGGCATAACCCATTAACAAGATAAGGTGGGGATTTCATCACCCTTCCTTAGCCCAAAAATCATATCCCAAGCACTCACTAACCCAAACCTAACTTAAAAATTAGTAGACGTTGGCCCTAGGGACATCTCGGACTCAATAGGAGATTATCCTAAGGGGGAACAGTGCTGGAAGTTGACTCTTGTCAAATCAGTGTCTAGGAAAGGGATTGAGGGCCGAAAGCCCGAAGATTGGTGGTTATTTAATTAAGGAACGTCTTTGACGGAAAACCTCCCACCACTCTTGCCCTGACCTGGCTGATTAACTTGTGGTCAAAGTCTGCACCGTACCTCCCGTGGACAGTCTAACCAGTTAGGAGTCGTCTAGGTCATAGGTCTACCCTAACTTAGGTTAGAATTTTTCTTTTTTGTTTGTTTATTTATTTGTTTTCTTTGTTTGTGTTGTTGTGATATGGCATATAATAATAATTCCAATTTTAATCCATATTACACACCTAACTATTATTCGGATATTACCAACCCGGCATATCATAACTTTGACCAATCTAGTGTGTCGGAATGGTCTTATCCGAATGAATATAGCCCACACCCTCCATCTTATGACTATAATTTCCATAATAATTTCAACTCGTCACAGAGTTCATGGGGTTCGAGTCCCCCGAGTCTAATTCTCAACCAAATTGTCCTTCATATCCATCTAGTCCACATTCTTTCAATGATTCATACTCTGATCCACCTATTCAGAATAGGATACCATCTATCGGGGAAATGATAAGTATGCACGAGTCTAAGCAAAAATTACCATCAATCGCAGACATGATAATGCGTGAGTCCACCAACTCACAACTTCATCACGATTACACTTCATCTTTTCAAGTCCAATCACAGCATGATGCACCTATCGACTATGAAAGGATGCTTGCAGCCATGACTCAGGCTAGATTAGCCCGTGATCGTGACATAGATCTGATGGTTCAATCTTTACGTTCTCACAGTTCGGCCATTTCCAATATCATTGACCACTCTCGTAGAGCCGACGAACCAAGTTGCTTTGGACAACAAGATTCTATTTCAGTGCCATCATTTGAACTTGCCGAAACTCCAATTCTTGATAATTTGGCAAGTTTTTCCTTTCCTGAAATAGAACTTGAGGATGAATATGATCTTGATCCCCAACTTGATGATTCAATTTTATTTCCTGATCCAATAATGACTCCGGTGTCTTCACCTGATTTCACTTTTCCCGAGTCAACATTGGCCCTATTCCAATTCATCATGAAATTGAATCACCCATTTTAGATGATCATATTGAACTTGACCAATTGTGCAATTTTGAAAATCCTATGGATAAATTGGCAAGTTCTTTTTATTACATTGAACCCAATGAGATATGCGACCTAGATTCTCACAATCTCTTTACTTCTGAAACTGATTGTACAATTCTGACGGAAGATGTTGACCTTAGTTTTGAAGAATTGTATGGCGATGAGCTAGAATTCCTTAATATTGGAAGTAAAGAGATATCACCCATATTAGGTCACATTCCATTGTGGGAAGAAGATTGTGGACTTGAGTTTCAATTTCTTGACTTGGACTCAATTCTTGAACCTAGCCCGACTCCTGAGCCCTTACTTGATTTGAGCATCTTCCTTGAGTCGGTATTCGTTCCCGTACCTATAATGTCCAAGTCAATAATTTCATCTTTTCATACTCTATTTTGGGACAAGGAGGTTGAGACAATTAACTTTGAAATTTATTATGAAATTTGAAAATTTGATGGGGTGGAAATACTAAAAATTGATTATACATATATTTTAGTGGGTTATGTAAGGAAAGTTTCTGGTGGGTTCCACCAAATTATCTATCATCTTGATTGGGCCGCATTTCGTGGACCAATTAGACCACCTCCGGAACCACCACCCTAAGGTAACTTCTGCCTTCCCTTGTTCTGTTTCATGCATATATGCATTCATTCATACATTGAGGACAATGCATGAGATAAGTGTGGGGGTGGGCTTTACTAACATACTAACATAAGTAGACACTAACAAAATTTGCTAATAAAAAAAATTTTAAAAAAAATGTTATAAAAGGAAATATTTTGACTTATTTTTTTGAAAGAAATCTAAGTTAGTTTTAAGGATTAGGAAAATCGTGATTAGGATTTCTAAAAACTTGGTCAAAATAAATAAATTGTTTAAATTTTTAGGTATAAGAGAGAAATTGAATAAGTAATTAGTCTTGATTTTTACCTTAATGAAATATGCATACCTAATGCATATCTAGGATTCTAAGACAAAGACCATTGTGCCTCATAAAAAATAAAAAAATAAATAAATAAAACCTTAGTTTCGTGGCCTGGTTCACTCGAATTTGAGTCCGCGGGGTGTTTTCTCACCTGGTGCCCTAAAGCCGACCGGTTTGGGAGTCATCGACTTTAAGTTCGCTACATGGGTGGAGTAGAAAGCCTAAACTAAGAAAAATTACTTATATGTATTAACACATCTAATAATCAATTAGTTAGGTATTAGGGCCTCAAGAAGCCTTTATACTTACACGAAAGAAAATTAGATGAGTTATACACATCAAAAAATATATATATATATATATATATAAATAAATAATAAAGAGGCATGAGAGTCCAAGTTAAGGAATTCCTAGTAAAAACATAAGGATGCATATGATTTTTGGTAACGAAAAAGACTATATTAGAAATTCAATTTTAATTCTTACCTAAAATGGAAAACAATTAACTTTATTAAGACTAAGTTTAAAGAATGAATAAAAATGAGGATCCTAAAACTTATAGACTACTTGGTCTCTTCAATAATAATTCAAATATTTTCTTTTTATGGATTTTGTGGGTGCAATCCGCTGAAAACCCTCACGAGACAACACTCGTCCTCTAGGGTAACCTAGAGGTTTAACGGCTTGTTGCACGTGCTAAGTGCAATCGTGATTCCTACAAAAGTGAATTAGGTTAGATTAACTTTTTCTTTTTCTTTATTTTTACTCGAGGACGAGCAAAAAGATAAGTGTGGGGGTGTGATTGGTAGTCAAAAGTGCATTTTTATCATAACATTTACCATCACATTTTCATATTTATTCATTTAATTCTGCACAATTATTAATATTTTATTATTTATTGTGTGCAGGCCTCGAATTATTATTTTAATAATAAATAAAGCTTAATGAAGCCCAAAAGCCCATATTTGAAGCCCAGGTGTAAAAGTGCAAATATCAATTGTCAAAGTGCAATTATGCAAGGGCTAAAGTTGCAATTATTAAAGATGAGGGAAGGATAGAATTCTACCCAACCCTAAACACTTGCAGATGAGGATAAAAGCCAAAGAAGAGAGTGCAAAGATAAGAAAATTCGTGGATAAAGATATTGGGAGATTTGAGATCTAGATAACTTGATCTCTAAGTTATCTCGAAATCCCAAGATAAAGAGCCAAGATCAAGCTTCCAGAAGAAAACGACTAGATGGACGGACCAGGAGAAGCCACGCGCCAAAGCGCGTGGCCAGCAGCCACTGTAGTGCCGCGGAAACGCGGCCCAAGCCGCGTTTCCGCGGCAATCCTGCCTTATCCCGTCACCTGTTTTCGTGGAGGAGTTGTGATGGGACTCTACTTCCTTTTGCACCTATAAATACCCCCTGCAGTGCAACGTACAGAGCGTCCAGCGTCCAGCAAAGGGCCAAAAGTTAGGGTTTAGGTTTTTCTTCTTTCTTCTAGGTTAGATTTTCTTTTCTTTTTATTTTCAAGAGAGAGAGAGGCTTATATTGAGCGTGACACCGATGTACCTTCCTCGTCTCTGCCATTGTACTGATTAATAAAGGTATTCTTTTATTTTGTTTATTATTCTTATGTCTTGCTTTTATTTTTGTTTTCTCTTCTTTTTCTCTTTGATCTCTGTGGGTGTTGATGAACATACAAGTGAATTTCAAAGCAAGTATAACTAAGCTATGTGAGAACCAGCGATAGTTCATGAAGACGTTCTCCTCCAAGCTACGCATCACCTCGTTCTTGATATGCTTGACGATATAATGTGCACAGGGACTGAGATCAAGTTTGTGATCTATGCGTTGAATGCCTCCTAAGCAAGGTAGAACATGTAAGGTTTTCACGTTTTCCTCAACTGAACTAAAGTAAGTATTCTTTTTTTTCTTTTCTTTTCTTTTCTTTTTGTAGATTAAATCACAACTCTTCTCCAAATTCTTTCTTTGCCGACCCATTGTAAATACCGCCTTCCTTCTAAACTAACTAACATTTTCTTATTTTCTTTTAATAACTAAAAAAGATAAATTTTTAGAGTAAAACTTACAAACGCTTCCATCGCTAGTCCCTCCCTGAGGATCACGACCCGCATAGTCTTGCTACCGCGGATTAGCATTGAGAACCTCGCACTATTATTTCTTAAATCTAAAATTGTTTATTTTCGTGTGCAGGAAATCTCGATCAACACCAAGCTTTGCAAAGGTTCTGCAACAAGTTCAGAATCCAGAATGTGTCCTCAACGACATACTACCCAGCCACTAATGACCTCACAGAAGCTTTCAACAAGACTATTGGAAAGCTTCTCAAGAAATTCATTTTAAAAAGCCAACGTGACTGGGACGACAAATTAGGTGAATGCTTATGGGCCTATAGCACGGCGATTCGAACCCCAACGAAAGCTACACCATTCTCTTTGGTATATGGGTGTGAAGCGTACTCCCACTAGAAATCTAAATCCCATCTCTATGTGTCGCCTTGACAGCAGAGATGACGAATGAGGAGAAGCATCGACTGCGACTCCAAGAGCTGGAGGCTTTGGACGATAAACGCCTGCAAGCTCAACAGCAAATCGAGCTCTATCAAGCTCGAATTACCAGAGCCTTTAACAAGAAAGTAAAAGAGCGAACTTTCAAGAAAGGCAGCCTTGTCTTAGCTGTCAGAAGACCTATGATGATGACGCATAAGATCAAAGGAAAATTTCAGTCCAAATGGAAAGGACCATTTGTAGTATAGTCGGTCTACTTAAATGGAGCATATCGCCTCATAACCTCAGACGGTGGTACGCTCATGATGCCAATCAACGGCAAATTCTTGAAGAAATACTATCCTTGATAGCATTCTTCTCCTGATCAGGTTAATACTACACCTCTGAACGAAACTCCAGATCCAAGAGAAGCTTCTTCCCTTCATTGGATCATATCACGGGCGATCAGTGTCAAGTCGATCAAGCGATGGTCAAATCATGATGCATGATGTAAAATTTGAAGAAGAAACAAAATGCAAGACTTCAGTTTTAGCTTGGCTACTCTTCTATAGACATCCAACTCCTCCGACGGCTAAAGATAGAGGAAAATGTTGGCTTTTAAGTCCAACATAAGTCTTCGACAACTCATCATGTTGAGGGAAATAGCATGGCTAGCCCAACTCAAACGGTAGTTGGTAAAGGCACACCAAATCCATTGATAGCTGAGGGTTTGCTAAAAATCCTAAGAGACTTAGTCCCATCCTCTCTCCCAAAATCTCCTACCAATTCTCACCCACAGAATGGTAGGGCCACAAAAATACCAGTTCCATCTCCCTAATGAAAGGAGCTAGGATTTGTTAAGTTAATATTAAACCTTTGACAAACCAGATTTTTCAGTCCCCAGTGGATTCAGTTAAGTTAAAATTACACCTCTGACATTCCAGATTTCACTTGTCAATTCTCATCAATAGAATGACAAGTCCTCCAAATTGCTCCTATCGCAAACCAAACTTGTCAAGTTAAAATTACACCTCTAACATTCTAAATTTCACTTGTCAATTCTCATCAATAGAATGACAAGACCTCCAAATTGCTCCTATCGCAAACCAAACTTGTCAAGTTAAAATTACACCTCTGATATTCTAAATTTCACTTGTCAATTCTCATCAATAGAATGACAAGTCCTCAAAATTGTACTTATCGCAAACCAATTCTTGTCAAGTTCAAAATTACACCTCTAACAAATTACTGTTAAGTTTAACACCACACCTCTAACAGTGATTAAGTTGTTGTCAAGGCACTTTCCCTCAGGTTTCCATATCGAAGCTGAGATGAGCGATGCTAAGTTTAACATCACACCTCTAGCGTCCGGTTCATTGCTAAGTTCAATAATACACCTATGATAATGACTTTCTCTCGAACTTCCATATCGAAGTCGAGATGACCAATGCCAAGTTCAAAATTACACCTCTAGCATTACCTTCACTGTCAAGTTTAACATTACACCTATGACAGTGATGTTTTCAGTCTTCCCAAATGAAGCTGAAATTCCCGTCGAGATCAAGTTAATATCAAATCTCTGACCCATATTTCTGTCAAGATAATATCACACCTCTGACAGTAATCTTAAATTCCTGAAATAGAATTTTCCCAACTTTGACTTATTAAATTAATTATCGCATTTTTAGCAAAGTCAAGAGTCCTTACTTCTATGTGTCTGATTTTCAATGCAAAAAAAAAACAAAGAAATTCAAGATATATAAGAAGACAAGAAAAAGTGTCACTTTTATTAATATTCAAACATATGAAAGTGATACAAGACGCTCTCTTATACAATAAGATTGAGTGTTATAATAAAGAAGTACAAAGAAGTCCCTCTCTCTCAGCGAAAGGTTGCACTCACTCCTTAAGACATCTACACTACTCAAAATTCAAGATGTTTGGAAAAGCGCCAAAGAAAGGTTCTTCTCTTCTCCCACTGAATCATGTCGCAGTTGATCGGTGTTGAGATGATCGTGTTAGCCCAAAGGCCTTCCACTCTAGTTTTGATGATGATTAACTCATGTAATTATGTTTACTAATAATCTTGTGTTGTTTAAGTTTCAGATCATTGACCAAGATATTAGTTGGTGATTAGCTTCAACAAGGTGTTAAGAAGCTTTTCATGATGATTCCAGGGCCAAAGCTTCAAGATCATACATTACCTAGCCCATGGATGGAGTTTTGGAGCAAGTCTACTTGAAGATGAAGATCATCAAGAAGACTTAGGTATCCATAGTTTAGTTAGTGTGGTTAGATCCAATTTGTAAAGCTTAGTATAGTTGATATGCTCAAGTGCACAACACACACGTTTTCATGTCTTGGATTTGGTTTTCATGAATAGTAGATCAAAACAAGTTTACTTTATTTCTATGTATATTAGATGTATTCTAGATATACATACATGATTTAACTTGCTAGACAAACTTATTTTAATATCCCTATTCATGTATTGAAAAATCAAGTTTGATAAAAATACTAGTGTTGGTTTTTGATAAAATTTGCAAGACTCAAAAATGAATTGATATGATTGATATATGTCTTGAAATTTTTATCACAAGTTTGTGTTTCCATATAAAATGATAAAACTATTTTTGGTGATTTTTAGAAGTGTTAAAAGATTTTAGAAAAATATTTTATAGTGTTTTTCTGACCCAGATTTCTGTTCCAGGCTTCAATCAGTCGACTAGTCAACCTGACCTAGTCGACTTGGGTGAAGTCGGTCGACCGGGCCGGTCGACCGACGTGCACAAATTTGTGCACGTTTGAAGGCACTGGGACGGTCGACCGCTCGGGTCGACCTGGGCAGTTACAGTGCTCTCTGTTTGTTTTGGTCGACCGGGCCGGTCGACCGCAGTTGCCCAACGGTTATATTTCTGATCGTTGGCGGTCGACCGGGCCGGTCGACCATTGCCTGTCAGAGCTGCGAGCTCAGCTCTAACGGCTAGTTTTCTGATGGGCCTATATAAACCCCATCTCTTTGGGTTTTTGGCCAAGTTTTTTAGAGCAAATTTTTCCTGACTTCTTCAGTGTTTTAAAAGAGTTTTCAAAAGAGTTTTAAGTGCCAAAAGATCAATCTTAATTGTTTTTAAGTGTTTTGTTATTTTCAAAGAAAACAAGTTTTTGGGAATTGATTTCTTGTTCTTTATCTCCATATCATTTTGGTATTTTCTCAAGAGATTTTCTTTGAGCAAAACACTTGTGTTTTCCACACTTGAGCTATATCTTCTATCCTATTCTATTAGGATCTTGTATTTGTGGAAAAGGAAAGAGGTTTGTGGTTGAGATATACCACTTGTTGTAAACCCTTGATTTCTTGGTTGCTCCCTCTTTGGTAGAGGTTGAGGTTGCTGTATTGGGTTGGAGTTTGCTCCCTCTTTGGTAGAGGTTGAGGCTTGTGATTTTCTCCCTCTTGTGAGAGGTGGAGTTTGGTTGTAAACCCTCTTCGGTAGAGGTGTTGGTTGTTGGGTTGTTTGGCTAAGGGCCTACCCCTCTTGTGTGAGGAGGTGTTTGTTTGAGAGAGGAGTTAGGTACTCCATTGTTGTACAAATCCTTCTCGGTGAAGGTTCCCTCGGTGGGAGTCCTCGGTGGACGGTATAGTGGATTGGAAATCCTACACGGTGGTGTAGGCGGGGATGTAGAGCAAGGGTGCTCGAACCTCGAAACATATCATAGTGTTTGCGTTTGATCCACTTGTCTCTAAACTCTCTCTCTTTACATTTGTGCAAAGCATCATACTTCATTCATATCTATTTGCTTGTGTTGTGCCTTGCATAATTCACATTGCTATATCTTGTATATGCTTGGTTGTTTGTGTGTGCCTCACTTGTACCTAATCAACAAGAGCTTCACATAGCACCTCAACCCATTCAAGGGGAATCAAGAGGAGTTAGTCCAGAGCCCTTCACGGGGAATTCGTCTACACTTGTTAATTATACTAAGTGTGTTGCATAATTTGCATTAGCTTCCGCATTTAGCGCACTTAGTTTTGCATTTAGTTTTAGATTAGCACTAACACCTATTCACCCCCCCCCTCTAGGTGTTCTTTCAATTGGTATCAGAGCTAGTGCTCCTGATACTTAGGCTTAACATCCTAGGAGTGAGATCCTTTTTGGTGGCTAATCTTTTGTTTGCATTTGCTTGTTTGCACACATATAGTTTACCATGGCTTTCATGACCCCACCTATGTATGACCCTTCCAACATTCATGTTTGGAAGATTAGGATGACCGTTTATTTACAAACCCTAGGTCATAAAGTTTATCTTGCCATTACCAAGGAATCCTTCCTTAGTGATAGCAATCATATAGGGGCCAATGCACAAGCCTAGAGGCCATTAGAAGCACTTTATCTAAAGAATATCTTGTGAGTGTTTCTAACCTTGATTCCGCTTTTGCAGTGTGGAACAAGTTGACAACAACCACCACCACCTCCGAGCATCAAGTGCAAATCCAAGAAGAGGAATCTAGTGGAGAATTCGAGTCTCAATGCTTAATGGTCCAAGGGAATGACTCGCTTGAGGTACATTCGGAACCCCACTTGGATGATAGTGATGATTGCTCTAGTTCTTCATGTGATGATTATGATGCTCATGCCTTAAATGAAGAACTATCTATTGTGTGTGAAAAATTAATAGAAAAATATAAGATTTTGAAAAAGAAAAGTCTAGAAATTGAAAATGAAAATAAGAGTTTACATTCTAGACTTGATGTTGTTTTGCAAGAGAAAGAGGAGATTGCTAATGAGAGGGATTCATTAAAATCTCAACTTGATCTTGCACTTAAAGAAAATAACTTTTTGAAAAATAAAAATGATTGTGAAACATTTTTGAAGAAAAATGAGAACTTGTCTTCAAAAGTAGATTTTGTTTTAAAAGAGAATGTTGATTTAAAAAATAAAATTATTTCCATTTCAAATGATTTAGATGTGTGTTTAAAGAAAAATGTTGTTTTGAAAAATAAGATTGATGAACATGTTTGCCATGCTAGGGTAGTTTCACCTAGATCACCCCTTGCGTGCTCCACTTCTTCTATGATTAAAAATGATATAAACATGTTGAAGAAGAAAATGGATTGTTTGGGCTCCACTATGAGCCAATGTGCTAAGCACCATACACGCTTGGAATCTTGGTTCGAAAGAAACAAGTTCCATCTTTTATGCATGCACACCCTCCACGGCATACACATGCTCCACACGGACACCATCAACACATGTATGCTCATGTGTACACATGTACACATTGTGGCCGAAAAGGCCATCTTGCTAAATTTTGCTATGATCGTTTACATGTTAAAAATTTAGCAAAGAAGTTTGTTTGGGTTAGAGAAGGTACTAACCCCCATGGACCCAAGAAGATATGGGTACCAAAGACCACCCCTCCTATTATTTTTAATGTAGGTGTGGGCTCTCACATGACGTGAGAGTGATGACACCTTGGAGTGGATGCGTTCCGGACTTAAAGGAAATCAATTGGATGCATCACTTTCAAGGGAAGATTTGGTGGAGATGACCACCATGTTTTGGAGACAAGGAGAGTTGCCTTCTAGGTTTTGGTAACAATTCTTAACTCATTATTATTTACATGCTTTCATATTGATGTTTTATAGCATGTTTTCATTGTCTATGGATTAGTGTGTAAATATCACATTTATTAGATCCTTGACATACATGTATAGTATTTGAGACACACATGCTTGCATGAACCCATACTTAGTGTTCTCACTTTTGTTTAAGTTATAATATACATCATGAATCTAATACATGTGAATTTACATAGTAATCATGTCTTAGTTTTATCATGATGATTTTTATCTTGTTTTTGATGATTCATGTTAAGATTACTTGTTTAGATGTTAGTTTTCATTAAGACTAGTTATATACTTGTTCATAGAATGGGCGACAAATAATTTATATATAGTTGGGCTTGATTGCTTATTTGAACCCATTAGATGTGCTAGTATAGTCTAGTTTTGATGATTCATACATTTCAAACTTGTATTCCATTTTTGATTTGTTTTATGTGTATAAGTTTTCAATTCATGTATATGTGTATTTTGCCAAACTTTAAGATATACATGTATACCCCTTGAGTCATTTGCCTTTCATGCAAATCTATATATGGACTCAATTGTGTTTAGGGATATGTATGTATACTTATTGCGTTAACAATTCATACATATACCTTGAAATGAAATTTGTTTTGATGAAGATTTAGATTTTCTTGATTTTGTGTTTAATTGTTTAACTTCATGTATATGTCTATCTTGTCCAAACTATTAGATATACATGTTTATCCTTTTTGAGCCACGTGCCTTAATGCATATATTTTGTGGACTCGTTGTGTTTTGGATATGTATGTATACTTTAGTTTGTATTAGACATACATATGCCATGAAGGTTAAATAAGTTTTGATGATTTTCGTGTTTTCTTGTTTAAAGGAATATTGAGCTAAATTGTATATTTTCATGATCATGTTCTTCACATTATATTTGTACACTCACATTTCTTATTTACTCATGTGTTTTGTTTTCATGAGTCATATTTATGCTTCATCGACTTGAGTGTTTGATATCATGTGGATTTCATGTTTTATGAAAAATTATTTTTGTTGTATTCCTTGCTTGAAGGATTTCGTACTAGTTTTAAAAGTTTTTCCTATAACTAGTTCGTATTCTTCACTATGGTAGAGATTTTCAAACAAAACTATATTTTCAAATCTATTTTTGAAAACCCTACCTTCCAAGGGCGGTTGGATGGGAGATCATGCTCATGTATGCTTTACTATGAAAATCATTTTAAACTTGAACCATGATTGGGTGGTAGATTATATGAGTTATACCATGCTTTTATTGTTATGTCAATTGGTATCATTGAACTCTTTCAATTAGTATCATTTTGATCTTTGTGTATACTCATATGTTTATTGTGTATGTATATTTTCAATTGGTATCATCTATTGGTGATTGGTACTCATTCTATTTCATACACATATACTTATTTTATTTGTACTTAAGATATAAATTTTTCACAAAATCTTGTTTATGCTAGTGCTTGAGCTTCAATTTTGTTTCAATTGATTACTTTTAAATTGGTATCAAGCTCATGCATCTTTTTAGTTGGTATTTCATAAAGGGAGAGAAAATTCAATTTTGTCTTTCAATTGGTGATTCTTCAATTGGTATTTGTTTCCCACTCCCTTACTTTATGATTGAAAATTTCATATTGGTATCATATGTTAATATGAAAATTATTTACAATTGGTATCAAAATTTTGTTTAGACATTCAAAATTTATTATGTTTAATTTCAATTGATATCAAGATGTTTCATGTGTTTTTGCTTAAAATTGGTATCTAAAAATTTTGTTTTTTTAAGAAAAATACAAAAGTTTTGATTTGTATTGACTATATGGATATAGATTCATGATGAGTGTATCTTGTATTGATGAGCTTAACATCTCTTCGTTATGTGGTACACGTGTGTAGGGGGAGCTTCACATCTCCTCTTATGCATTACATAGTGTGTGTTATGTGAATTAGGGCTTAACATCCCTCATTCATGTAATGCATATGTGTAGGGAAGCTAACTTAGCGTCTTCCTCTTCATGAATGTATATAGCATATAACATCCATTGATCTTTATTTATTTTCAATTGATATCAAGATGCTTCATTGACATATTTATCTATTGATATCATGTTGTTTATAGTCACCCCTTATTGACCTTGTTTTTGTTTTAGACAAAAGGGGGAGAACATTGTTTTATTGTTTTGATTGACTTAAAATGGGAGAAAGTTTTTTACCCCTCATTTTATTGTTTGGATTGTTTAACCCCTTCTTGATCTTTTTGTTTGACAAAAAGGGGAAGAAAAATTTGTTTGATTTGATTTTACTTTGAACCCTTTGTTGATGATTGACAAAAAGAGGGAGAAGTATTTGAGTTTATGCATGTTTTCATGGCTTAAGGGGGAGAAGTATTTGTCTTCCTTGTTATTTATGCATATATGTTTTTGTATTGCAAATAGGAGAAAAAGATTTTGATTTATACTTGTTGCATGTTTTATCTCCATACTTGCATACATATTCATGTGCTTCATTTCCATATCTTATTATTTATGTCTATGCATGAGTTAAGGGGGAGCTTCCTTGAAGCTTAACTTTAATCCATGCATATATAACTCCATGAGTTTTGTCATCATCAAAAAGGGGGAGATTGTTAGCCCAAAGGCCTTCCACTCTAGTTTTGATGATGATTAACTCATGTAGTTATGTTTACTAATAATCTTGTGTTGTTTAAGTTTCAGATCATTGACCAAGATATTAGTTGGTGATTAGCTTCAACAAGGTGTTTAGAAGCTTTTCATGATGATTCTAGGGCCAAAGCTTCAAGATCATACATTGCCTAGCCCATGGATGGAGTTTTGGAGCAAGTCTACTTGAAGATGAAGATCATCAAGAAGACTTAGGTATCCATAGTTTAATTAGTGTGGTTAGATCCAATTTGTAAAGCTTAGTATAGTTGATATTCTCAAGTGCACAACACACACGTTTTCATGTTTTGGATTTGGTTTTCATGAATAGTAGATCAAAACAAGTTTACTTTATTTCTATGTATATTAGATGTATTCTAGATATACATACATGGTTTAACTTGCTAGACAAACTTATTTTGATATCCCTATTCATGTATTGAAAAATCAAGTTTGATAAAAATACTAGTGTTGGTTTTGATAAAATTTGCAAGACTCAAAAATGAATTGATATGATTGATATATGTCTTGAAATTTTTATCACAAGTTTGTGTTTCCATATAAAATGATAAAACTATTTTTGGTGATTTTTAGAAGTGTTAAAAGATTTTTAGAAAAATATTTTATAGTGTTTTTCTGACCCAGATTTCTGTTCCAGGCTTCAATCAGTCGACTAGTCAACCTGACCTAGTCGACTTGGGTGAAGTCGGTCGACCGTGCCGGTCGACCGACGTGCACAAATCTGTGCACGTTTGAAGGCACTGGGACGGTCGACCGCTCGGGTCAACCTGGGCACTTACAGTGCTCTCTGTTAGTTTTGGTCGACCGGGCCGGTCGACCGCAGTTGCCCAACGGTCATATTTCTGACCGTTGGCGGTCGACCGGGCCGGTCGACCGTTGCCTGTCAGAGCTGCCAGCTCAGCTCTAACGGCTAGTTTTCTGATGGGCCTATATAAACCCCATCTCTTTGGGTTTTTGGCCAAGTTTTTTAGAGCAAATTTTTCCTGACTTCTTCAGTGTTTTAAAAGAGTTTTCAAAAGAGTTTTAAGTGCCAAAAGATCAATCTTAATTATTTTTAAGTGTTTTGTTATTTTCAAAGAAAACAAGTTTTTGGGAATTGATTTCTTGTTCTTTATCTCCATATCATTTTGGTATTTTCCCAAGAGATTTTCTTTGATCAAAACACTTATGTTTTTCACACTTGAGCTATATCTTCTATCCTATTCTATTAGGATCTTGTATTTGTGGAAAAAGGAAAGAGGTTTGTGGTTGAGATATACCACTTGTTTTAAACCCTTGATTTCTTGGTTGCTCCCTCTTTGGTAGAGGTTGAGGTTGTTGTATTGGGTTGGAGTTTGCTCCCTCTTTGGTAGAGGTTGAGGCTTGTGATTTGCTCCCTCTTGTGAGAGGTGGAGTTTGGTTGTAAACCCTCTTCGGTAGAGGTGTTGGTTGTTGTGGTTGTTTGGCTAAGGGCCTACCCCTCTTGTGTGAGGAGGTGTTTGTTTGAGAGAGGAGTTAGGTACTCCATTGTTGTACAAATCCTTCTCGGTGAAGGTTCCCTCGGTGGGAGTCCTCGGTGGATGGTATAGTGGATTGGAAATCCTACACGGTGGTGTAGGCGGGGATGTAGAGCAAGGGTGCTCGAACCTCGAAACATATCATAGTGTTTGCGTTTGATCCACTTGTCTCTAAACTCTCTCTCTTTACATTTGTGTAAAGCATCATACTTCATCATATCTATTTGCTTGTGTTGTGCCTTGCATAATTCACATTGCTATATCTTGTATATGCTTGGTTGTTTGTGTGTGCCTCACTTATACCAATCAACAAGAGCTTCACATAGCACCTCAACCCATTCAAGGGGAATCAAGAGGAGTTAGTCCAGAGCCCTTCACGGGGAATTCAGCTACACTTGTTGATTGTACTAAGTGTGTTGCATAATTTGCATTAGCTTTCGCATTTAGCGCACTTAGTTTTGCATTTAGTTTTAGATTAGCACTAACGCCTATTCACCCCCCCTTTAGGTGTTCTTTCAATTGGTATCAGAGCTAGTGCTCCTGATACTTAGGCTTAACATCCTAGGAGTGAGATCCTCCTTTTGGTTGCTAATCTTTTGTTTGCATTTGCTTGTTTGCACACATATAGTTTACCATGGCTTTCATGACCCCACCTATGTATGACCCTTCCAACATTCATGTTTGGAAGATTAGGATGACCGTTTATTTACAAACCCTAGGTCATAAAGTTTATCTTGCCATTACCAAGGAATCCTTCCTTAGTGATAGCAATCATATAGGGGCCAATGCACAAGCCCTAGAGGCCATTAGAAGCACTTTATCTAAAGAATATCTTGTGAGTGTTTCTAACCTTGATTCCGGTTTTGCAGTGTGGAACAAGTTGACAACAACCACCACCACCTCCGAGCTTCAATTGCAAATCCAAGAAGAGGAATCTAGTGGAGAATCTGAGTCTCAATGCTTAATGGTCCAAGGGAATGACTCCCTTGAGGTACATTCGGAACCCCACTTGGATGATAGTGATGATTGCTCTAGTTCTTCATGTGATGATTATGATGCTCATGCCTTAAATGAAGAACTATCTATTGTGTGTGAAAAATTAATAGAAAAATATAAGATTTTGAAAAAGAAAAGTCTAGAAATTGAAAATGAAAATAAGAGTTTACATTCTAGACTTGATGTTGTTTTGCAAGAGAAAGAGGAGATTGCTAATGAGAGGGATTCATTAAAATCTCAACTTGATCTTGCACTTAAAGAAAATAACTTTTTGAAAAATAAAAATGATTGTGAAACATTTTTGAAGAAAAATGAGAACTTGTCTTCAAAAGTAGATTTTGTTTTAAAAGAGAATGTTGATTTGAAAAATAAAATTATTTCCATTTCAAATGATTTAGATGTGTGTTTAAAGAAAAATGTTGTTTTGAAAAATAAGATTGATGAACATGTTTGTCATGCTAGGGTAGTTTCACCTAGATCACCCCTTGCATGCTCCACTTCTTCTATGATTAAAAATGATATAAACATGTTGAAGAAGAAAATGGATTGTTTGGGCTCCACTATGAGCCAATGTGCTAAGAACCATACACGCTTGGAATCCTTGGTTCGAAAGAAACAAGTTCCATCTTTTATGCATGCACACCCTCCACGGCATACACATGCTCCACACGGACACCATCAACACATGTATGCTCATGTGTACACATGTACACATTGTGGCCAAAAATGCCATCTTGCTAAATTTTGCTATGATCGTTTACATGTTGAAAATTTAGCAAAGAAGTTTGTTTGGGTTAGAGAAGGTACTAACCCCCATGGACCCAAGAAGATATGGGTACCAAAGACCACCCCTCCTATTATTTTTAATGTAGGTGTGGGCTCTCACATGACGTGAGAGTGATGACACCTTGGAGTGGATGCGTTCCGGACTTAAAGGAAATCAATTGGATGCATCACTTTCGAGGGAAGATTTGGTGGAGATGACCACCATGTTTTGGAGACAAGGAGAGTTGCCTTCTAGGTTTTGGTAACAATTCTTAACTCCTTATTATTATTTACATGCTTTCATATTGATATTTTATAGCATGTTTTCATTGTCTATGGATTAGTGTGTAAATATCACATTTATTAGATCCTTGACATACATGTATAGTATTTGAGACACACATGCTTGCATGAACCCATACTTAGTGTTCTCACTTTTGTTTAAGCTATAATATATATCATGAATCTAATACATGTGAATTTACATAGTAATCATGTCTTAGTTTTATCATGATGATTTTTATCTTGTTTTTGATGATTCATGTTAAGATTACTTGTTTAGATGTTAGTTTTCATTAAGACTAGTTATATACTTGTTCATAGAATGGGCGACAAATAATTTATATATAGTTAGGCTTGATTGCTTATTTGAACCCATTAGATGTGCTAGTATAGTCTAGTTTTGATGATTCATACATTTCAAACTTGTATTCCATTTTGATTTGTTTTATGTGTATAAGTTTTCAATTCATGTATATGTGTATTTTGCCAAATTTTAAGATATACATGTATACCCCTTGAGTCATTTGCCTTTCATGCAAATCTATATATGGACTCAATTGTGTTTAGGGATATGTATGTATACTTATTGCGTTAACAATTCATACATATACCTTGAAATGAAATTTGTTTTGATGAAGATTTAGATTTTCTTGATTTTGTGTTTAATTGTTTAACTTCATGTATATGTCTATCTTGTCCAAACTATTAGATATACATGTTTATCCTTTTTGAGCCACGTGCCTTAATGCATATATTTTGTGGACTCGTTGTGTTTTGGATATGTATGTATACTTTAGTTTGTATTAGACATACATATGCCATAAAGGTTAAATAAGTTTTGATGATTTTCGTGTTTTCTTGTTTAAAGGAATATTGAGCTAAATTGTATATTTTCATGATCATGTTCTTCACATTATATTTGTACACTCACATTTCTTATTTACTCATGTGTTTTGTTTTCATGAGTCATATTTATGCTTCATCGACTTGAGTGTTTGATATCATGTGGATTTCATATTTTATGAAAAATTATTTTTGTTGTATTCCTTGCTTGAAGGATTTCGTACTAGTTTTAAAAGTTTTTCCTATAACTAGTTCGTATTCTTCACTATGGTAGAGATTTTCAAACAAAACTATATTTTCAAATCTATTTTTGAAAACCCCTACCTTCCAAGGGCGGTTGGATGGGAGATCATGCTCATGTATGCTTTACTATGAAAATCATTTTAAACTTGAACCATGATTGGGTGGTAGATTATATGAGTTATACCATGCTTTTATTGTTATGTCAATTGGTATCATTGAACTCTTTCAATTGGTATCATTTTGATCTTTGTGTATACTCATATGTTTATTGTGTATGTATATTTTCAATTGGTATCATCTATTGGTGATTGTTACTCATTCTATTTCATACACATATACTTGTTTTATTTGTACTTAAGATATAAATTTTTCACAAAATCTTGTTTATGCTAGTGCTTGAGCTTCAATTTTGTTTTAATTGATTACTTTTAAATTGGTATCAAGCCCATGCATCTTTTTAGTTGGTATTTCATAAAGGGGGAGAAAATTCAATTTTGTCTTTCAATTGGTGATTCTTCAATTGGTATTTGTTTCCCACTCCCTTACTTTATGATTGAAAATTTCATATTGGTATCATATGTTTAATATGAAAATTATTTACAATGGTATCAAAATTTTGTTTAGACATTCAAAATTTATTATGTTTAATTTCAATTGATATCAAGATGTTTCATGTGTTTTTGCTTAAAATTGGTATCTAAAAATTTTGTTTTTTTTAAGAAAAATACAAAAGTTTTGATTTGTATTGACTATATGCATATAGATTCATGATGAGTGTATCTTGTATTGATGAGCTTAACATCTCTTCGTTATGTGGTACACGTGTGTAAGGGGAGCTTCACATCTCCTCTTATGCATTACATAGTGTGTGTTATGTGAATTAGGGCTTAACATCCCTCTTTCATGTAATGCATATGTGTAGGGAAGCTAACTTAGCGTCTTCCTCTTCATGAATGTATATAGCATATAACATCCATTGATCTTTATTTATTTTCAATTGATATCAAGATGCTTCATTGACATATTTATCTATTGATATCATGTTGTTTATAGTCACCCCTTATTGACCTTGTTTTTGTTTTAGACAAAAGGGGGAGAACATTGTTTTATTGTTATGATTGACTTAAAAGGGGAGAAAGTTTTTTATCCCTCATTTTATTGTTTGGATTGTTTAACCCCTTCTTGATCTTTTTGTTTGACAAAAAGGGGGAGAAAAATTTGTTTGATTTGATTTTACTTTGAACCCTTTGTTGATGATTGACAAAAAGGGGGAGAAGTATTTGAGTTTATGCATGTTTTCATTGCTTAAGGGGGAGAAGTATTTGTCTTCCTTGTTATTTATGCATATATGTTTTTGTATTGCAAATAGGAGAAAAAGATTTTGATTTATGCTTGTTGCATGTTTTATCTCCATACTTGCATACATATTCATGTGCTTCATTTCCATATCTTATTATTTATGTCTATGCATGAGTTAAGGGGGAGCTTCCTTGAAGCTTAACTTTAATCCATGCATATATAACTCCATGAGTTTTGTCATCATCAAAAAGGGGGAGATTGTTAGCCCAAAGGCCTTCCACTCTAGTTTTGATGATGATTAACTCATGTAGTTATGTTTACTAATAATCTTGTGTTGTTTAAGTTTCAGATCATTGACCAAGATATTAGTTGGTGATTAGCTTCAACAAGGTGTTTAGAAGCTTTTCATGATGATTCCAGGGCCAAAGCTTCAAGATCATACATTGCCTAGCCCATGGATGGAGTTTTGGAGCAAGTCTACTTGAAGATGAAGATCATCAAGAAGACTTAGGTATCCATAGTTTAGTTAGTGTGGTTAGATCCAATTTGTAAAGCTTAGTATAGTTGATATGCTCAAGTGCACAACACACACGTTTTCATGTTTTGGATTTGGTTTTCATGAATAGTAGATCAAAACAAGTTTACTTTATTTCTATGTATATTAGATGTATTCTAGATATACATACATGGTTTAACTTGCTAGACAAACTTATTTTGATATCCCTATTCATGTATTGAAAAATCAAGTTTGATAAAAATACTAGTGTTGGTTTTGATAAAATTTGCAAGACTCAAAAATGAATTGATATGATTGATATATGTCTTGAAATTTTTATCACAAGTTTGTGTTTCTATATAAAATGATAAAACTATTTTTGGTGATTTTTAGAAGTGTTAAAAGATTTTTAAAAAAATATTTTATAGTGTTTTCTGACCCAGATTTCTGTTCCAGGCTTCAATCAGTCGACTAGTCAACCTGACCTAGTCGACTTGGGTGAAGTCGGTCGACCGGGCCGGTCGACGACGACGTGCACAAATCTGTGCACGTTTGAAGGCACTGGGACGGTCGACCGCTCGGGTCGACCGGGGCACTTACAGTGCTCTCTGTTTGTTTCGGTCGACCGGGCCGGTCGACCGCAGTTGCCCAACGGTCATATTTCTGACCGTTGGCGGTCGACCGGGGCCGGTCGACCATTGCCTGTCAGAGCTGCCAGCTCAGCTCTAACGGCTAGTTTTCTGATGGGGTTATATAAACCCCATCTCTTTGGGTTTTTTGTCAAGTTTTTTAGAGCAATTTTTCCTGACTTCTTCAGTGTTTTAAAAGAGTTTTCAAAAGAGTTTTAAGTGCCAAAAGATCAATCTTAATTGTTTTTAAGTGTTTTGTTATTTTCAAAGAAAACAAGTTTTTGAGAATTGATTTCTTGTTCTTTATCTCCATATCATTTTGGTATTTTCCCAAGAGATTTTCTTTGATCAAAACACTTGTGTTTTCCACACTTGAGCTATATCTTCTATCCTATTCTATTAGGATCTTGTATTTGTGGAAAAAGGAAAGAGGTTTGTGGTTGAGATATACCACTTGTTGTAAACCCTTGATTTCTTGGTTGCTCCCTCTTTGGTAGAGGTTGAGGTTGTTGTATTGGGTTGGAGTTTGCTCCCTCTTTGGTAGAGGTGAGGCTTGTGATTTGCTCCCTCTTGTGAGAGGTGGAGTTTGGTTGTAAACCCTCTTCGGTAGAGGTGTTGGTTGTTGTAGTTGTTTGGCTAAGGGCCTACCCCTCTTGTGTGAGGAGGTGTTTGTTTGAGAGAGGAGTTAGGTACTCCATTGTTGTACAAATCCTTCTCGGTGAAGGTTCGCTCGGTGGGAGTCCTCGGTGGACGGTATAGTGGATTGGAAATCCTACACTGTGGTGTAGGCGGGGATGTAGAGCAAGGGTGCTCGAACCTCGAAACATATCATAGTGTTTGCGTTTGATCCACTTGTCTCTAAACTCTCTCTCTTTACATTTGTGCAAAGCATCATACTTCATTCATATCTATTTGCTTGTGTTGTGCCTTGCATAATTCACATTGCTATATCTTGTATATGCTTGGTTGTTTGTGTGTGCCTCACTTGTACCTAATCAACAAGAGCTTCACATAGCACCTCAACCCATTCAAGGGGAATCAAGAGGAGTTAGTCCAGAGCCCTTCACGGGGAATTCGGCTACACTTGTTGATTGTACTAAGTGTGTTGCATAATTTGCATTAGCTTCCGCATTCACCCCCCCCTCTAGGTGTTCTTTCAGATCGAGTGCTGACTACATTATGATGCATGATGTAAACATTGAAGAAGCTCATCGCTAATCGAAAACAATGGTGTTTCTCGAGGTCAAAAGGCAGAAGAACATTCTAATTCCACCCGACTAACCGATGTGGGACGTAATCCTTCGTTGATGAACATCTCCACCACCAGAAAGTCATCTAACGAACATGAGTTTTTCGTCGATGTCACTTCTGGGGATAAGATTGGTGAAGGGAGTATCTGAGACCTTACAGGTGACGTCCTCTTTCCCGTGATCTGCAAGAGGACCATACCCACCACCATACCCACTGTGACCATGAAAAACCCGGAGCATTGCTGGTGCATCTTATCCAATAAGGCCTTGACGGATATCTTAAGAGCTCAAATAAGCCGGCGGGTCGAAATATTCTCCCATGAGCCCAGCGAAGATGCGGAAGACTGACTAAGGCTCCCAGAACCTGCAAGAAGTAAAAAACCAAAAAGTTAAAATTCTGTTAAGGCAGAAACAGAAAAGCTGAAGAGCAGACGCGATTGAAGTTGTGAAGTTCAGACGCGGAGTTGGCCAGTGCAGATCTGAACGCAGTTTGGTGTCAGACCTGCGTCCAAAATAAAAGACGCAAGGTAACCCAGACGCAGAGTTCGCCATACCCGCGTTTGAGAAACAAAGGTTGCCACATCTATGTCCAGAGGTCTCGAAAGAGTTAAAATTCTCTTAAGTTAAGAACCTCAAACGCGGGCTTTATGTACAAAACTCGCGTTTCAAGATCTAAGTACAGAGTTTGTCACACTCGTGTCAAAAGACTTGTGACTAAGAATTAAAAGTCAGCCAGATCTCTTCATCAAGAGCCTGAAAGACGCGACTTCTGAACACGGGCGTATCAATCAGACTTCAAGAACAGATCAAGAGATCGATTTTCTTCAATGGACAGGAAGACAGAAACTCAGGAGGACTGAGTATTTCATGGCGACAACTCGTTCCTACCCGGAGAAGATTTCTCTACAAGTTGAACTTTATGCGTCAAGGCGCGGCCGCAAAAAGCACTTAAAGCGATGCCTTTTGATCTTGAAATCACTTGACAGTGGTAATCTTTGGAGAAGATTAAAGGAAAGCATGGAAGCTTTGAGTTCTCGTTGTTCATTGGAACACATCCCCTTGAAGGAAAGATAGACAAATCAAGACAAAGACCCTCAGAGCGCATGTTCTCAAAGGGAAACAGTCTAAATAATGGACTTTAAGGGGGTGAGGCCAACTTATAGGCAAGTCATAAGGCTTACAATTAATGGCATAAAAATCAAAGCCATCGGCCTTAATTCTCGCACAAACATCAAGTCCAATAAGGAGCTGACGCGTGGATTACCACTTCGGGAAACATCGAAGGACACAAGTCCCCAATCGTCAACGCCGACTTGACATTAAAAGATCTAACAAGATCTTTAAAACGGGTTGCATGTGACGCTTAGGAAATTGTGTTTGGCGCAGACTCAAAAGTCGTGTCGACAAGTCCGCGATCTTTCATAGACCTGAGGGCTGCGTTCCTTTTATTCCTGCTGAAGAGGTCATAACCGCGTCTCCTGAAGTGGTTCAGAGCCGCGTCTCCTCAGCAAGTTGGGACCATTCTCTACGAATATTCAGGGTTGCGTCAATAGTTCACACCTATTCACAAGACTTGGAGGCTGCGTCCTAAAGCGCGTCTCAATCATGAACTCAGTACAACCCGAGTTTGTGCCCTCTAAAGGGACCAGAATCGCGTCTCTATTTGTCAGAGTCGCGTCCTCACCAACCAGCTGAGAAACGCACGTCATTCTTGATGTGGTTGCAGTTAGGACCCCAAAACCGCGTCTCTACTGCAGATAAAGGCTGCGTCCATTGATCCTCATCCTTTCATGAACCTTAAGGTCGCGCCCCATTTATTAAAAAACGCAAGTTCGCATCCCAGAATTACGTCTCTCTTAAGCCAGAGCCGGGTCTTAGCCAAACAGCCAAGGTTTGCGCGTCGTTCTTGATGAGCCTGAACTGCGTCTCCATTAATGAGTCAGAGCCGCGTCCTCACCAACCGGCTAAGACCTTCGCGTTATTCTTGAGGGGCCCAAAACTGCGTCTCCACTATAAAAGAGAGTCGCGTCTCGCTCAAGAACTCAGTGCAGTCTGAGTTTATTATTCACGGTCGTACCCTATCAAAACGACTAAGAACTGTGTTTCCACAAATAGTCAAGGAATACGACTATGAAATGAGTTCACCCAGGCAGCAAAAGAGTCCTAAAGGATAAAGACGAGATAAAATTTGTGGACTTTTATTATTTGACTCAAAACTGATAAAAAGTAACACAAACACTCTTATTCGACAAATGGAGTGTTACAAAAAATGGGACGATACAAAAAGAAGAAGAAGGCTAATAATCCTGCTTCACCAAAGAACGAATTTGTTCCCAGAGGCGATGCATCTCATGTTGATGTACCCTTTTGGCTTCGACCAAAGCTTGGGCCCGCAGCTCTTGTTTAGACAAAAATCTCTTCGTAGCCAGTTGCACCTGAAGAGACTCCAACCTGGAGGAATGAGCAGTAAGGTTTTCTTAAACCTGGGTCTTTGCAGCCTCCAGCTCTTCCAGCCTTTTTCTAGCAACAGCAAGTTTCTGCTCATTGGCCTCAATCAAGGCTTGTGCCCTGGCAATAGTAATCCAAGCAGTGGTGATAACTTGCTCTGCACTCTGGATGACGATTTCAGATTCCTTTGAATCGCCAATCAGTCTTTGGTAGTCAGCTTGAAAGCGCTGGAGATGGCAGGCTTCTTCAGCCATTTGCTCCTTTATCTACTTTCGCTCGTGTTCTTAAGCGGCGAGGAGCTTACTCAGTGTTGATCGAGCCTCATCCATTGAGCCAGCATTCTCTAGGGTCTTGAGCTCCTTTAGGTGGCTCCCCAGCTGTTCAACCAGCATCAGACACGCCCTAGCCTGCGAAGGACTCCCAGTGTGACTGATGTTCTCGATCTGATTCTCAAGAAGCATCCGGGCAAACTCAAAGGAATTGCCCCCGGAAAGGACAAAATCAATACAGGACCTCATGGAAGTAAAAAATTGTCGCACCATTTGACGTGCTAGCTCTTCCATGATGTCATTAGCTGAAGATAACCCTACTGATGTACTCTCGGACCCCCTTTTCATGACAGGACGAGAGACGGGAACTAGTTCAACTTGTGCAGGGGTGAGGCCGACAACAGGCTCGTCAGACACTGAGGTCGTTGCCAATACCTCCGGGACAGTTATTGTTGTAGCAGCTTCCACAGCAACAGAAGCAACAGCAAACTCCACGGCACTGGGTTCCCGGCCGAAGTTTGAACTGTGCTATCTCTTGCGCCAATGCTGGCCGCAGGATTCTCTACTTAAGATACCCCAGTGCTCTCTGCAAATCACAACATTAAATGTCGGTGGTCATGATAAAATGAGAGTATCCAACATGTTAGTATTCTCTTACCAAGTTGAGGATCTGAAGATGGCAAATCCCTGGATAAGCCACTTGGGGAGTGAGGGCTCCCCGACCTCGGCGGTTGCACCATCATGAAGCATCCTGATATCAGGAGCTTCAAGGCCCTCCTGCTGAGCCAACTCCTGGATCATCTCCTCAATATGAGAAGAAGTTATTGTGGCTTCACTACCGGCAGCCAGCCCTATAGAAGAAAGTCAAAAGGAAATATTAGAACTCATTCCTAACTTGATGGGGAATCAATTCAGGAGGACCAAAAAATACCTTCAGTAGCGGTGATCCTTGCTATCGGCGAAACCGTCACAGGGTCGTATCCCTGTATCTCTTCCTCCGAGATATACGAGAATTTGCTCGTATCTGAAAGAGCGGGTTTGTCGCCAAAATCGACTTCTTCGCCAGAATAATATCCATGTTCTTCGGACGATGGAGACGACAGTTCAACACAAGAGATCTCAGCGATCGAGACCTTACCACTGAGTACCCCAGTAGTAGGGCTGGGATCGACAACCCACGAGGTGGGCATCAATACACTGGGAGACCCAGGTTGTTGCACCTCCACCCTTCTCTCATGAACTGAAGAAGGTCCAGGCTGAGTTGAGATTCCTGGAATCTCAACGCCATCCCTCCCCACCAAGTCAACTTCAGGTCGCTCGATCGCCTCAACCACGATGGGTTCATCCGCGAGTATCCCTCCTCCAGGATCATGGGACCCCTGCTGCGCAAACCGCGGGAGCGAAGGACGGGGAGTTCTTCCTCCTCTTCTTCTTCTCCCCCCTGCTCCTCAATACCAGGAGGAACTACCTTGGGCATCGAAGCTTCAGCCTCCGATTCCCTCTTAGCCTTCTTCAGGATAAGCTCACCCTAGGAAGCAGAGTCACGAAAACGTTTGGCCACAGCCTGTCGACTCTTTTTAGCAGGTTTCCCCTTAGGTGCTACTGTCCTTGGCTCCATTCCCGCTTCCCCTCCTGTTTCCCTCTCGGCCACCTGATACTCGTCCATACCTCGCATAAGTTTGTTGGACTCCAGCCTGTCTTTATAAGACGCCTTGATGCTCTTAATGCAAGAGGTATTTATTCCAAAATCAGGCATCCTACTAGTTAGGGAGTACCATGTGCAGAAACTGAGGCTAGTATGACAATTAGACGTCTTGTGAGGCAGGCTAAAAATAGCTTTTGTCCCTCCAGCTACACTGTAGTACCACCCCAGAGCACCTTCAAATAAATTTTCACTGAAGCAGAGGCCAGCGTTGGGGTTGCCGACATATAATTGATTATAGGCGAACTGCCGAGAAAAATGACTGGGCATGTATGGCTCGATCGTAAATGAATTTTCTTACCGGAAGATCAGATATCCAGGTTGAATATTGATCAGCCACCAGAAGGCTCCCGATGGCAGCCTTGTGAAATCATCTGGTCCCGCAAGGTCGGCAAACTTATCCCCGTAGGACGCCCCAGCAATCTCAGGGAAGCAACGGTCAAGCTGATAGTTCGAAATGTTCAGAATAGATTTCTGAACAAAAAACATATAGTAGTGAGACCAACTCGAATTCTCCAGCTTCTGCACGAAGGGAACGAAACCTACGGAAGAAGGCACCGCCGTCATCAGTGAAGGGCAGTGCATAACGTACCAGGCCATCAGGACGTATATGGAAGCTCGATCCTGGGATTAGGGGTCTTCACTCTCGGCCTTCCCTCCGAATCAACCACTGGCCTACCCTCAGAATCTATAATGGCCTCCACTTGGCATAAGCTTTTAACTAGAGCCTGTAATCCACTCTGAATTCCGGCCACCATCGCTGGAAGGAGAGCGATAGATTTCCCGTAGGCAAGCAAGACCGCCGGGTATACCACATCAGTAACGATTACTTCATGCGGTAGCGTTGGTACCACACAACACTTCAGCCACAGCATAAGGAACCCGCCAATAGAGCCCTGTCAGAAATGGGAACTCGGGCCTGATGATGAAAACTTTCAAAGACCGTATCAGGTCTGAAAGTGTCCTCGTTCGACTCAGTGATGTAGGAGCTTGTAGAGTCATTGATCCTCTCAGTAATTTCCTCGTCAGTGCAGGGGACCAGACTAGTCACTGGGCTATCTTTCTCATTTATGTCATTGAACAGATAGCTCACCCAAGACATCTGCTTGACACCCCTGTTCCTCCAGGAGGATATCTGCCCGCAGATGTGGAAATGGCACAACACTTCCCAGTATGTCTCATACACTTGAGGATCCTCTTTCCTCAAAAGGTAAAGCTCCTTAGAAGTCGGGACGTATTCTTCATAAGGGGCATCTCCCATAACTAGCCCCGAGACTTCATATAGCTCATGAAGAGCGAGCCCCATCTCTCCGGCTGGGTAAAAAATATGCTCGTCAGAGGATTATATTGCTCCAGGACACCATAAAAATTGTGGGAACTCTGCGGGAGGCCATACTGTACGGCCCTCACTGAATCATATAACCCCACCTATTACAGCAAAGCTCCGAGCTCGACAAGAACAAATAACCATTCTACCCCACCATGATTTGTCAGTAGAATGGACCCACCCTAGCGGATGAAAGTCAACGGGAAAATCACCCCTAACTTTCAAAAACTGATTGATGAAGGTGGCGCCAAGCTGAGGGGTTTCTCCTTTAGGATACTCAGGCCTGACTAACTCGGGAAATAAACCGAAGACATCTTTACCATGGCCAGCAGAGTATACTTCTTTGGCACTTAATCTGTCGAGAGAGACGGTGGAGACAAACCAGGAAAGATCCCAATCCATCGTACGATGAACGGACATATGTTGAAGATAGGACAAGGAATACATCCTCTCCATATTGGGAAGAAAGAACCTCCTGTCCCCTATCTGACGGAGTCACTTATAATCTCCGTCATGCAGAATCCTATCATCCTCGTCAATGGCGTCACCAAAGAGGAAAACATGCTTCCTTAACGGAGTGCGGGTATCCGTCTCGAATAGCCCATCAGAGATAATCTCCCGAAGGGTCACCATACTGGCCTTGGAGACCTCTCCTTTCACTCTTGACTTACCAGTAGACACAGGAGCAGTCTTCTGAAGCACGAAGGTCAGATTACGATCAACTCCACCTACGTGCCCAAAGTGGCATTTTTTGGACAAGGGGTTAGAAGAGTATCGCACTGCAAAGAAGACAATACTTAGTCAGGAATCTGAAAGAAAATGGCTAGATGTTTGAAATTCAAATGCAGGAATGAATCCAGACGCGAAAATCAGCAAAATCCGCATCTAGACTCAAAAATTCGAGGCTTGCATGAAGCCCGCATTTCAAAATCCATAACTTAGAAAAATTTCTAAGTATCGGACTCAGACGCGAGACTCAGTAAAACTTGCGCCTGGCTTTAAAGATGCAAGGATCATATGAAGTCCGCGTCTAAACCTCTCATACTTAGAAAAATTCTGAGTATTGAGCTCAAAACGCAGGGCTCAACGAGGCCCGCGTTCAACAAACAAATACGGACTCAAGTTGATGAAACAAAGACGCGGAGGTCGTCAAACCCGCGTCTTGCCTACCAATTCAAGAGCTGCGTCTGAAAATCAAAACACGGGCATGAGTCTCGCGTTGGCGGTTCACATTCAAAAGAGACTTAAGAGTTAAGAGAACCCTCTAAGCCCCTTCAATGGCGGAAATCAAATCAGATGGTTTTACTACCTGAAATGGGGGCCTCCTGCGTGGATAAACCACCCATTTAAGTCTCAGAAGCAGCAGCACTCGAGGACAAAGCAACATGCTTGGCTTTTGGTGCCATCGCAATCGTCGGTGTTGAAGACGATGAAAATAGAAAAAGCTTTAAGCTTTTCTTAACCCTCAATAAAAAGCTCAGCGAAGAAGAAGAAGAGTCTAATGATGACTCTTGAATGACTGTTGTCTTTTATAGGCACAGTGATCCGCAGAGATACGCTGTGCAAGTCTCGAGACCTAATCCCCGCCCGACGCGTGGCATACGTCTTAAATGCGACGCGAATTTCGCACGTCAAAGGAAGGATGCCCCCTCAACTCCGCCGGACATGTGGCAACACGCCCAGAATGCGGGACTCGCATTTAACAAAAACCGCGTCCCTTCAAAGGTCGCGCCTCTTTAGTAAGGCCAAAGCCGCGCCTAGTCAACAAAGTGAGAGCTGCGTCTTCACTTCAAAGATCGCGTCCCTCCAGAGGCCGTGTTTCTTCAGCAAATTAATAGATGCGTTCCCACTCCGAGTGAGGACTGTGTCTCTAAAGCAACATGACCCCTGCGTCTACAAGACTTGCATTCAGTCTTTACTTCTGCAAATCAGTTCAACAGTACATTGACATAAGCAGACGACTATTTACCCATGTTTCAACAGTACACCAACAACCAGCTCAGAGCACTGTGGAGGTTTGGACTGCGTATCTAGACACTCACCACGATCATCTCTAGTGGCGTCAAAGGGTTTTACAGTACACTCACAAAGACCATACTCCAGATAAGATCAAGCTCAGAGTATTTCAAATGATTGTCAGTCCAATCATGAGAAGTATGAATTCAACCAGAGTCCAAAGTATTTCAAAATCCGTCCCAGTCAACCGCGGAATATCGAAAACTTTGGAGGGGGTTCTGTAGGCTGTCTAAAAATCACTGAAGACAAGTCATCAAAAAGTAGAATCCAAACTCCAGATGTAAGGCTAATCATCGCCACCAGCGCAGCACCAAGACGCGAGGGTTGAAACCCGTTTCTCAACATCACTACAATAACCACGACGCGGAGCATGAAAGTCGCATCTCAGCATTACTGTAGTACCAAGACGCAGAGTCCAAAGCCCGCGTCTCACGTGAAGCTTGACGCAGAATTTGAAGCTCGCGTTTCTCAAGCATCACCTCAATGGCAAAACGCGAGGCCCAAAGCCCGCGTCTCGGTTATAACTGCCCTCATTACAGGGTCAATTACTGCCCACGTAATGAGGGAGATTACTCCCATTATGGAGCATTTTTAGGGAAAATTTTTACCCCCTGAAACCTCTATAAATAGCCCAGTTTGCTCGATCTTCAATTTTTCCCCACCAAACATAAGATCGTCGTCTGTTTCTATTGGTTTTCCATCATACTCTGCAGAAATCGCCTCAAGGCAACATTTTCTCCACTAGGGCCACCCTAAAAAGAACTAGAACCGTTATGATTTTCCCGTCTTTTCATATTCGAGTTTGTCTAAGAATAACGAGAAATTAAAGTATGAAAGGATGGGAGAACTTCAGAATTCAAGGGAAGGATTATTAAGAGAAAATAGATAACTCTATACTTATAATTGGATTATATAAACAGGACTCATGCATTCCAGTTGCAAATTTCTTTACCATTAATTTGTCAACTAGTCGTACTGAAAAGGAAGGCGAGGAGGAAGGCTGAGACGGTGGCTATGTATGGCGACGAGGAGATGAAAGGAAGAAGATGAATAGGAGAATTTTTTTTATTTTTCTCTCTTTTTTCTTCTCTTTTCTCTTTCTTTTGATTTTTTCTTTCTTTCTTTTTCTTTTCTTTTTTTTTCAAAAATTTATCTTGAAGAAGAAGAAGATGGAGAAGAGCAGATCAAAGGTTTTCTGAAACTTTGTGAATTTTTTTTTTTAAAGTGGATTTGTGGAAGGAAAAGAGCAGGAATTTAGCTCTGATACCAAATTGATATGGGACTGAGGGGAAATTAGAGTTTGAGTGGGGATTTTGGTGGAATTGGGGAAGAATAAGGATTTTGGGAAAGGATATGATCATGGATCGCAACCCGGATTTTAGCTTCACCGCCTGATTCGATTCAATCATCGAGATTAAACTAAAAGGAACACGAGAAATAAATTTTTAATCAAACCATCATTGCCTTCAATGTTCAGTACCTGGTGTGTGTGTGTGGGTGTAGAGCCTACAATACGTGCAACATAAGTGCAATTATTGATAACATCAAATCTAACCAAATCTAATTCAAATTAATACTAAATCTCAATCAAATCTACTCAAATCTAAAATTAAATAAAAATCTTAAATCTACTAAATCTGAACTATTTGATTCCCCATCAAAATTGCATGTTATTCTCACAATGTCATTTTTTTTTTAACACTAGCACTTGGTATATTGTACTCTTGCAGTCTAAATGTTCCATATTACTCCTCCGTTATGTGCAGCCTTTTTCTTGAATTCTTGTTTGAATATCAGTCAAGTGTATCTAGGAATCACAAGAGGTATGGGTATATCATATATGTCTTGGTTATCAAGCGTATGTGGTCATGTGTTCTGTTCTTGTAGTACAATGGAATCTATCATTATAATCCCTCTAATGGAACAAGGGTTTTATGCTCACCCCACACCCACACGCACACAGTGAAAATTCAGCATCTTGGACAGTATAGAACTGAATCTTATTAGCTAGTTTCCAGCCGCTAAAATTGCCATAGATATTTCCTTAGCTTTGAGTAAATGGTTTTATTTCTTTATAGTAGACTCTATCCTATATATCCTGAAGGAGTTTTACTGTTCCTGCGGACCTATGGGAGCAGTTGTATTCATGCAACAGAATAATAAGCTGAAGATGTGCTTGAGGAGTACTGATAGTGCAGCCGATATCAGAGATAGCCAAAGGTGTGTTTGTAGAACCACCACTTGACTACTTTATCAGGATGCAAGCATGACCAAGGTTTGATTTGCATATCAAAATGAAATGGCATGTGGTGGAGGTGGCAAGCCTAGCTCTAGCTCCTTCACAATTAGAATGGACGAGCGCAACAATTGGACTGCAGCAAAACTAGTTTTGATGGCCTGTTTGGTTAAGGGTGGAAGTGAGGAAGTGAGGAATTGAGGAAGTAGTAATAATTCTCTTTGAAACTTTAGTAATTGGTTAGTAAGTTTTCCGGTGTTTGGATGTAGTTGGGAAGTGTGGTTTGGAAAATATTTTGTCTTTTTCGGTGTTTGGATGGTAATGTGAAAGTGAAAGTGGAAAAGTTGACCACAAAGTTGACCGTAAAATAATATTAAAATAAAAATTAATTAAGAAAAATAAAAAATAGACTATAATTAGAATGCAAGTGAGATTGTTTTGTGCTACAATTTATTACAAATGTGATTTACATGACCACAAAATTAACTGTAGCACTCTGGAAGTGAGGAAATAGTTGTGTAAAAGAGAAAAGATAAAAGGAAAAGAGGTTTTCTTATTTTTCTTTTCCGGTGTTTGAATAGATAGGGAAGTGAGCAATTATACTTCCCTATTTCCTTACTTCCGCCAACTTCCTTGCAACCAAACAGCCCACAAGTTTCAGCCACATGTGGTGAAATAAGGGAAGAAAAGCATAGCAAATAAGCCTGATCAATATTTCTTAAAGAAAAATAAAATAAAATAAAAACACACCAGGTATTGCATGTCCATCCCATATCTTGTATTCTAGCACTAAGAATGAACTTGCTTTAGTTTGATAGTTTCCAGAATTTAGTCCTCAATTCACACAGTGTTTGCTTTTCTTTCTCCTCCAAACAACATATTCATATGGTATAGAGTTAAGAGAATTCAAGAAGAGCAACAGACAATGTTTAACACTAACTTGTAACATATTTATGTGGATTAACTTTATTTCGTATTATTAGCGGACATTGTTTCATGGTGTAGAAACCCCTCAACATGGGAAGTAATCGAAGTTGTATCGTGCTGATGGAAGATTTGAATCGCGAGGATGAACGAAGAGCCAGGAGGACATGCCATGGAGGCTGAACCTGGTTCCTAGAGGTGTCCATGGATGAGATTGCAAATTTGTCGGCTTGGTGATATATAGGAACACCATCCAGGTATATAGATAGTTCTACTTCAAGGGAATAAAGGATTAACTACCTTGAATATCAAGTAGTTGTTCTTGTTGCTTTTCATCAGCTGACATGTCAACCGGTTGAGTATCGTTGTAGCACTGCCTCGCACTGGACCTCTTTTTCAAGTGATTATCAGGTTTTTAAAGTAAGAAGCATGCTGGCTAAAATTTTCACACATATTGCTGTTCAGCATTCTACTTCCATGCATCATGAATTGTGTAATAAATATTTTGAATTTAGACTTGAGACATTCTGATAACCTTATCTCACACATACAGGCAAAAAAACTTTGAAGTTTGAAAGTAATCAAAGTTGTGGATTCACACTGCGCAGAGTGAAATTGTTCTGAGTTTCCAGTAATCCTTCAGCTAAGAGAGATGGGAAATGTGATGTCCAAATTTGAAGGCATGGTCTATGAGATGCTTTCAAAGGTAATGTAGCTCTGAAGCTATAGATCAGTGATGTGAAGGTGCTTTTTATAATGCTATTTTGGTTGCTCTTATATTGTGACAGGCGTTCATTGTGATCATTGTCTAGTGAAGTAAAAAGCAAAGAACATTGTGCCAGGTTTTTTCTAAATGATAGTTATGATTTTATTGTTTACTTGGGCTCCCTAGAAATCTTGGGTCATGGTGTCGCTAATATATGATGTGGTGAGCATGTACGCTCTCAAAACAACTTGCATAGTTGGCGAAAGGCATTACAGGAGGAGCAAACTTCATGAACAAAAACACTAAATTACTCTCTCTAATCAGAGATGTGTACTCATGTGCAGGGAGAGAGAAGATAGAGGAGATAAAATGACATCGGAAGAGTTTTTATAACTCATCAGGAAGATAGCGCAAAGATAAGACGTCAAAAGGAGCAAGAACAGGAACTTGTTGCAAGCCAGGACTGAGACCGGTCGACCACGTGGTCGACCGGTGTGCAGGACGTGCACAGACATGACCCCATCGACCGCCCGGTCGACCATGGCAAAGGAACGGTCGACCGGCACGATCGACCGACTGAAAGGCACAAACTCTCGGTTGGTCCCGGTCGACCGCCCGGTCGACCGAGGACAAGGATCGGTCGACCGACAGACGTGTTCTGTTCTCCTTTCAGGATTCGGACTCCTTTCTGTTTGGGGTCGATTCCAATCGGAGTTTCCTAAATCCCTAAGACTCTCTGGCTATAAATATGGGTTAGATCCCTCATGAATTGTATCCCACTGAAAATCTCCCTTGAAAATTTCTTGAAGTAAGGAATAAGTTGTAATTGAATGTTGAATCATTAAAATCTCTCTCCCCCTTGCCCGAGGATGTAGGCAAATTGCCGAACCTCGTTAAATATTGTGTTGGCTTGTTTTCTCTCTTGTTTCTCTTTTTTAAATCGTGTGGGTACTTCTCTGCTACATCTATCTCTATTGATGGATTCCTCATTGGTTGTTGTCTCGCGGGCAATAAGTGGTATCAGAGCATCCCAGATTCGTCGTGGGATCGTTGTTGATTCTGAGGGCATCAGTTGTTGTTGGCGGAGATCGTGTGTCGATCTCGGAGCAGCGTTGGGTCTGTTTGTGGGATTATGTGTTGATCTCAAAACAGCATTTGGATTGCTTAAGGAATCAAATTCAGAGGAGTAGATCGCTTCGAAAACTCTTCGAGGGTTTCGCTTTGAGGTAAAGATCCTATCTTCATCCAGCTTTGTTTATCTAACTCCGTTTGCTTTCGCATTGTTTGAGGAATCAATTGAAAAGATGGCTGGAGATAGTACATCTACGGTGAAATCCGTGAATCCACATCTGTTGAGAATTGATGTGGTGAAGTTCGACGGCAAGAACAACTTCGGTATGTGGAGATGTGAGGTGATGGATGCATTGACGGCATCAAACCTCAAAGAGACTCTACGGTTAGAAAAAAGCATGATTCTACTACTAAAGAAGATTGGGAAAGATGAACCGGACGGCGTGTGGCTTGATCAGGTCTTGTTTAACATAAGACATCAAGTATCATGTGTTGCATGAAACATCTACAAGGCAGCTATAGGAAATCTTGGAAGAAAAGTATCTGACAAAAAGCATCGAATCGCGGTTGCAGTTGAAGGGGAGGCTTTATCATTTCCAGATGAAGAGGGGAATCTCCGTAGATGAACACATGAATAGCTACACAAAGCTTCTTACAGACCTAGTTAATGTGGATGTGAAGATCGATGAAAAGGATAAGACGGTAATTCTATTGAATTCTTTTCCTGAAAAAGAGTATGAGACCTTTACCCTTACATTGATCAATGGAAGAAAATCTTTTAACTACAATGAGGTGTCTGCTGCTCTTGTGAATTATGAAGTAAGGAGGCAGGACAGATTGTCTTCTTCAGGGAGCACAACAGCAGAGGCATTGACAGTAAGAGGCAAGAATTCTAATCGGAAGGGCAGAGGTGATCAGGGAAGATCGAAGTCCAGATAGAATTCAGAGATCTGAAGAAGAACCAGTGCGCCTTATGCAAGGAGTTAGGACATTAGAAGGTTGATTGTCCGAAGGCCAAAGGTAAGAAGAAGGAGTCAAAGACGAGGCAAATCTCGCACAGGTAGTCTGTACTCGTGGCAGTACTTCATAGGTGGATGAATCAGACTCAGACTCATCGGTATTCTCTTTCTCTGTTACTACTCCTACTATTGGTTACTCAGGTAATGCTAAGTGGATCTTAGATACAGGAGCTACCTATCATGTGTGCCCGAATAGGGACTAGTTTTCTAACTTTGAGAAGCTAGATGGATGTTTCACTGTCATGGGTGATGATCATCCATGTAATGTAGTAGGGATAGGTACAGTCTGTATCAAGATAGATGATAGGATAGTACAAGAATTGAAGAAAGTGAGGTATGTACCTCAACTCAAAAGGAATCTTATCTCTGTTGGTGTTTTGAAAACGTTGGGTCTTGTGATATCTATACGAGATGGTGTTCTCAAGATGACCCAAGGCTCAATGGTGGTTATAAAGGGCGTCTGTCGGAACAATCTCTACTACTTGAAGGGTAGTACAGTTACAGGTTAGGTGGATACTTCTATCTCTTCATATGATGTTTGCACACAGGTCTGGCAGATGAGGCTCGGACACAGAGGAGAAAAGTCGTTGCAAGCTCCAGCAAAGAAGGGATCATTGGAAGGTGCATCTACCTGCAACTTAAAATTGGGTGAACACGGCATTCTAGACAAGAAGAAGGTGAAATTTAGCACCACTACTCACCACTCTAAAGGTCTTCTAATTGTGTTCTCGTAAGTATTTGGGGACCTGCTAAGACTGCATCGTTTAGAGGTCATAGGTACTTTATCTCTTTTATTGATAATTTATTTAGGCATTATTGGATATATCCCATTAGACAAAAGTTTGAAGTCTTATGATGAAGTGGAAGGATATAATGAAGAAGCAGACTGCTAGGAAGATCAAGGAGCTACACATTGATAATGTTGAAAGATACAAAAACTAATTCCTACAATTTGGCCAGAACACTGGTATTGGTACACACTTCATAAATGGATTACATGGGTTGGCTAAGGAGATAAATCGTTCCTTACTGGAGAAGGCCCGGTGGTTGTTCTCTAATGTACGATTAGACAAATTATTTTGGGCTGAGGCGATTGTGTATGCTAGTCATCTCATAAATGGATTATCATCTACTACGATAGGAGATAAAACTCCACTAAATTTTGGTCTGGGAAAGCTGCTCAAGATCATGGTTTGCTATAGGTATTGGAAGTCCAGCCTACTTTAGTGCCAAAGATGGAAAAGTAAATCCGCGAGTAAAGAAGTTTATATTTTTGGGTGTCAAAAGAAATATGAAAGGCTACAGGTTATGGGATCCTGAAAACAAGAAGATCGTGTTGAGTCAGCATGTCACGTTTGATGAGACTTCAGTGTTGAAGTCTACCGTCTCTCAGCAGGTGGAGAGACTAAAGACCAAGGATGTATCGCAGCGGGTGGAGGTTGATGCTACACCACCACCTCCAGTTGATTCGGTATCAGTGAGGACTTCACCGGTGTGACACCGGGTGAAGATCATGTAGCCAGTTTTGATCTTGAACAGGTTGAAGACATTAATGAGAATGTCGAATTATTTGCAGCAATTGGAACCAAGATAAAACCACGAAAGTGGGTGAAGAAGCATGATCTTAAGTTTGTGACCGTGATAAGCTCAAATTGAAGGCCGTTGTTCTTCATGATGGTAGTAAGGAGATTCATATGACTCGGCCAGGTCGGTTCACTGCTGAAGATCCATTCACAAGTGCTTGAGCTTGATAGAGCTCATTTTAATGAACTATGGTTGGCTTGATCCCTAAGGCAAGGTACGTAGGCAACCGTAAAGGCACAGCTATTTGGTGATGCAACCCATATGAAGCTATTTTGGTTCTCGAGAAGCTGATTGAGAATTGAAGGTTCACCTAGAGGGGGGGTGAATAGGTGATGGCTAATCTAATGGTCACTTAAAGAGGAATAATGCGGAAGCTAAAAACAATTATGACCTAATAAAAACTTTTACACTAAACACCACGTATAACACAAGAGTATTGCCGAATTCCCCGCGAAGGGCTCTGGATAAACTCCTCTAGATTCCCCTTGAATGGGTTGAGGTGCCGCGTTGGCTCTCTTGGTTAGATACAAGTGTTAGTCAACAAACCCAAGCAAGTATACAATATGAGCACAATGAATATATCAAGCATATAAAGGTAGACAATAAAGCATGCAAGATATAAAAGAGACAAAGAGAGAGAGTGAGCAATCGCAAACACAAGGGTATGTTTCGAGGTTCGAGCACACTTGCTCTACATCCCCGCCTTCGACACACGAAGGATTTCCACTATGCAAGATCCCAATGGATCTCTCCTCGGTGCCGCAACACCTACAAGCCCTCGGACTCTCTAGTCCCGTACACACGCAAGCTCACTAGCTCGCCGAGGCCGCACCTCAAACCACCGAGTTCACACAAGAACTCTAAACCACCACGAGCACACTTGCCCGCCTTCTCAAAGAATAAAGAAAAGATCTTTGGTGATCACAACACTTTGATCACCTAAAGCACTCTCACTACAACACTCCTATAGAATGAATAATCAATGGATGCTCAAGTGTTTGTGTGAGAAAAGCAAGGAAGAGAATGGTGGAGGAAAACTCAAAGAATCACTTTAAACACTCTTGATAAAATCTTCCCTTTTGATTGGAAGTATTTGCTCTCTATTTTGTGGAGAAAAACTTCTGAAAAGAGTGAAAAAAACTGGCTCTAAAACAATCTCCAAATCTTAAAGAAAACAGCCCCCAAATGACCCTTTATATAGAGTCTGGAAAACTAGCCGTTGGGGCTCTATCAGACCTGCCGGTCGACCCGCCCGGTCGACCGCCAACGGTCAGAAATCCGACCGTTGGAGCCACGGTCAACCGCCCGGGTCGACCGAGCCACTGGAGCAGAGAGTAGAACTCTCTGTCGGTCGACCCGTACGGTCGGCCGAAATTTCCAGAGAGCAGAGCTCTCTGGATCGGTCGGCCGTCCTCCAGTGCACAAAGGCGTGCACGTCTGTGCACGTCGGTCGACCGAACCGGTCGACGACTTCAGTGTTAGTCGACTATAAAGGTAGTAAGTCGACTTATCTGAAGCCTGAAACAATTTTCTGCGATTAAAAAGTTTGTCTTTTTGGCTCAAATAAGATCCTATAAAATACTTAAAAATCTACAAAATAGTTTAACCAATATACTTTGATATACAAACATGCTTGCACAAAATCAAGGCATGTTATAAAAGATTGGACTATTTTTGTAAGTTGAAAATATTGGCTTAAATGAAAAACTTGTTTTTCAAAACAATATTTTTCCAAAACATGTTTTTCCAAATCTTCATCAAATAAAAAACTAGATATTTTAAACTCATTAAAGCATAGTGTGTATGGATATGATCCACTACACAAATAAGATGAAATATCTAAGTTTTTGACATTAAGCTCTAAACTTGGTTTTGGATTAAAAGATGTAAACATGAATACCAAAAACCAAATAGTATTTTTCCAAAATGAAAGTCTTTTCTAAATCTGAAAATTCTTTTATGAAAACAATTCTATCAAGAGTGTGTGTGTATATGTACTTGAGCAATCCACCACTATTCTATCCTTTACATTTTTAACTAAAACAAAAACAAAATCTTATACCTAGACACAAGTCTTCATCTTCTTGAAGTCTTCACTTGAAGGCTTCTCATCTTCTTGACTTGGTCCAAGCTTGATCCAAAAGCTCCTTGGATCACATCGTGCTAGCTCCAAATCTGACATTTTATCCTTTATTGAGCTATGCACCTACTAAGATCTTGATAATGAATCTGTCACTAATTAAACACAAGATCATTAGTAAACATAACTTCATGAGTTGATCATCATCAAAACTAGGGTGATAGGCCTTTGGGCCAACAATCTCCCCCTTTTTGATGATGACAAAACTCATGAAGTTATATATGATGGATTAAAGTAAAGCTTCAAAGAAGCTCCCCCTTAACTCATGCATACCAAATAAACAATAATATATGACAATGAAGCTCATAAACATGTATGTAATGTATGGAGATAAAACATGTAATCCTTTTTCTCCTAAGTTGCAATACAAAACATATATGCATGACTAACAAGGAAAAACAAATACTTCCCCCCATAAGCAATGAGAACATGCATATAAACTCAAATACTTCTCCCCCTTTTTGTCACTCATCAACAAAGGGTTCAAAGTAAAATCAAAACAAACAAATTTTTCTCCCCCTTTTTGTCAAAAACAAAAAGATCAAGAAGGGGTAATACAAATCAATCAATAACGATTTATATGCGATATACATTCATGAAGAGGAAGACGCTAAGTTAGCTTCCCTACACATATACATTACATGAAAGAGGGATGACAAGCCCTAATTCACATAACGCATATTATGTAATGCATAAGAGGAGATGTGAAGCTCCCCCAACACACGTATATCATATAAAGAAGAGTTGTCAAGCTCCTCAATTTATAATACACTCAACATGAATCTATATGTAAGAGAGATGTTAAGCTCTCCTTGCATATAGGAAATACAAATCAAAAATTTTGAATTTCTCTTATCAAACAAAATTTGAATTCTCTCGATAAAACAACTTTTGAATTTTCTTAATAAAACACATTTTGAGATATCAAGTAAACATATTTTTTTTCATTTTGATATCAATTTTGAAAACATATTGCATAAGCTTTAAGAATTACCAATTGAAAGTTGAATTAAACTTAGCATATACATTGTGTTTTAAGAACAATTGATTCACTCTCTTAAAGCACAAAAGATCACATGTATGAAAAGATAATACCAATAGAAATTGATATAATTTAAATTTGAAAGCATTCATACATACAATCAAAATATGAGTATATAAAAATCATATTGATACCAATGAAAATATCCAATGATACCAATTGAAGAGTAAGCTTATCATATACTCTACCATATGAAGAATTTGCACTAGTAATGTGAAATGTTTTTAAAAAAACTAGTACGGAATCCTTCAAGCAAGGAATAAAGCAAAAATGTCAATTAATCTCAATATTCCTTTAAATCATCACATATTTTTTTATAAAAAATTTATATTTCAAGATATATGTATGTTTTGACAACACAATAAGTATACATACATATCCCATAAACACAATGAGTCCATATAAATAGATTTGCATTAAAGGCAAATGACTCAAGAGGTATACATGTATATCTTAAAGTTTGGCAAAATACACATATACATGAAATGAAAACACATGATCATAAATCAAATCCAAAAAGTGGGAATACAAGTTTAAAAATGTATGTATCATCAAAACCAAGCAATACAAGCACATTTCATGGGTTCAAATAAGCATTCAAGCACAAATATAAATAGATTTATTTGTGGCCCACGATATGTACAAGTATAAATCCTAGTGTTGACAAAACTAACATATAAACTAAAATTCAAATCATGAAGCATCAAATTTTGAGAAAAATAGAATCATGTGTCAATCTCAAACACTATTTGAAGAATAAATAACTAGTATAAATTATTTTTGAAAAACTAGTTAAAAATCCTTCAAATATATCAAATCTTATGTTTTTCATAAACATAACTAGACACACAAAAATTTAAGCACTCATGGTCTATAATGCTCAAAATGATTTTAACAAAAGTGTGAGTGTTAAACGATCATGTAAATAGTATTTTATGAAAAAAGTCAATGAAGCTAAAATAGACATGAAAATTTTTTATCAAACATAAAAATTCATTTTTCTTTCAAATAACTTCAAGGTATATGTATGGTATATCCAAAGCTAACAATATGCATACATATCCCAAGTATAAAAGAGTCTATTAAATGTATTTGCATGAAAGCAAGAGACTCACGGGTATACATGTATATTTATTAGGTTTGAATTAAAAATACATATACATGAAGTAAAGCATAAAAATAGGCAAAAACATGTATAAAAGAGAATCATCAAAACTAGTCTATACATATGCATATAGTGGATACAAATGAGCATGAAGTTCAAATATATATGAGTCAATTGTAGTTCACTATTCATATATGTATAAATGCAAGTTTGACACATTCTACATCTAAGCATGTAAATGCCACATGAAGCACACAAAAATATGAACATGCTATATGATATATGAAATTAAAAGCATGTACATAAAAGTAGGAGTTTAGAGATTGTTACCAACTCCAAAGCTCCTAACATGGTGGTTGTCCCACCAAAGCTCCTTGATAGTGATGCATCCCAAAAGTATGTCCATCATGTCCAAATGCATCCACTACCAAGGCACCGATCCTCTCACGTTTTGTGAGAGCCCTCACCTACATCAAAAGCAAATGGTGGGGGTTTTGGTACCCATATTTTCTTGGGTCCTTTGGGGTTAGTCTTGTTGTAAGGCACCCAAGCATTTTTATTTTTAGCAAAATTAAAATAATGCAACTTGTCATAACAAAATTTTGCTAAATGGCCTTTGCGACCACAATGTGTACATACGTACACCTTAGTATGCTTATGTGTGTGTGAATGATCATGATGTTCAACATAAGCATGATGATGTGCATGAATGGATGGAGTTTGTTTCTTTGAAAACATAGACTCCAATCTAGTATGATTGAATGCACATGTGCTCAAATTAGAACTCAAACTATCTATTTTATTTTTCAAATCTTTAATCTCATTAGTGGTGGCATGTAAAGCATGATGAGATAAAGAATCATTTTTCTTTTTCTTTTTCGAAACAAAATCTTTTCTTTCTCTTTTTCAACAAATTTTCTTTTTAAGGACTTATTTTCTTGAAAAACAACTTCCTTTTGTTTTCCACCAAAGCAATTTTATTTTTCAAAGTAGTGTTCCCTTCACATAAATCATTCAATTTGCAAGCAAGGAAACATTCTCATTTTTCAAATCTTTATTTTGTTTTTCAATGCATGCAACCTTATTTGCTAATGAATCTTTTTCTTTAAGTATGCAATCAAAATCCTTTTTAATTTTCTTATTATCTTTTTCTAAGCATGCAATGTTATCTCTAAAAGAATCATGTTCTTTATGCATGCAAGTAATGTTCTTTTTCAAATTATTATTTCTTTTAAGCATGTCATATTTTTCAAGCACAAGATGACAAAAGGTAGTAAGCTCATCATATGACATGTCTTCATCATCGGATTCGGAGTTTACCTCAAGAGGGTTATCCCCTTGGACCATATAGCACTTGTTGGAGGTGTCGCTTCCAACATCCGAATCGCTCCCGGCATAATATAGATCCTTTTCGCCAAGGGAGGTGATGATGTTCCAAACTACAAAAGCCGATTCAATGTTAGAAACCCTAGATAAATAATCATCATTTAGGGTAGACTTAAGAGCATGAAGGGATTTTGCATTAGCCTCAATGTACTTGCTATTATTAATATATGCATCATTAGTTGTAGCAAGATAAACATGAATTCCTAAGGCCTTGAGGTACATAGACATCTAACCTTCCAAATTTGGATGTTAAGAATGTCAAAAGTGGGTGGTGACATGAACTTCATGGTGTGTGTACAAAATATTGTGATTAGCCTAAAATGAGAATCTTTAACTCTAGGTTGTTAGACCCAAATCAGAGTACCAAGCTCTGATACAATTGAAGGTTCACCTAGAGGGGGGGTGAATAGGTGATGGCTAATCTAATGGTCACTTAAAGAGGAATAATGTGGAAGCTAAAAATAATTATGACCTAATAAAAACTTTTACACTAAACACCACGTATAACACAAGAGTGTTACCGAATTCCCCGCGAAGGGCTCTGGACAAACTCCTCTAGATTCCCCTTGAATGGGTTGAGGTGCCGCGTTGGCTCTCTTGGTTAAATACAAGTGTTAGTCAACAAACCAAGCAAGTATACAATATGAGCACAATGAATATATCAAGTATATAAAGGTAGACAATAAAGCATGCAAGATATAAAAGAGACAAAGAGAGAGAGTGAGCAATCGTAAACACAAGGGTATGTTTCGAGGTTCGAGCACACTTGCTCTACATCCCCGCCTTCGACACACGAAGGATTTTCACTATGCAAGATCCCAATGGATCTCTCCTCGGTGCCGCAACACCTACAAGCCCTCGGACTCTCTAGTCCCGTACACACGCAAGCTCACTAGCTCGCCGAGGCCGCACCTCAAACCACCAAGTTCACACAAGAACTCTAAACCACCACGAGCACACTTGCCCGCCTCCTCAAAGAACAAAGAAAAGATCTTTGGTGATCACAACACTTTGATCACCTAAAGCACTCTCACTACAACACTCCTATAGAATGAATAATCAATGGATGCTCAAGTGTTTGTGTGAGAAAAGCAAGGAAGAGAATGGTGGAGGAAACTCAAAGAATCACTTAAACACTCTTAATAAAATCTTCCCCTTGATTGGAAGTATTTGCTCTCTATTTTATGGAGAAAAACTTCTGAAAAGAGTGAAAAAAACTGGCTCTAAAACAATCTCCAAATCTTAAAGAAAACAGCCCCCAAATGACCCTTTATATAGAGTCTGGAAAACTAGCCGTTGGGGCTCTGTCAGACCTGCCGGTCGACCCGCCCGGTCGACCGCCAACGGTCAGAAATCCGACCGTTGGAGCCACGGTCGACCGCCCGGGTCGACCGAGCCACTGGAGCAGAGAGTAAAACTCTCTGTCGGTCGACCCGTACGGTCGGCCGAAATTTCCAGAGAGCAGAGCTCTCTGGATCGGTCGACCGGCACGGTCGCCGTCCTCCAGTGCACAAAGGCGTACACGTCTGTGCACGTCGGTCGACCCAACCGGTCGACCGACTTCAGTGTTAGTCGACTATAAAGGTAGTAAGTCGACTTATCAGAAGCCTGAAACAATTTTCTGCGATTAAAAAGTTTGTCTTTTTGGCTCAAATAAGATCCCATAAAATACTTAAAAATCTACAAAAATAGTTTAACCAATATACTTTGATATACAAACATGCTTGCACAAAATCAAGGCATGTTATAAAAGATTGGACTATTTTTGTAAGTTGAAAATATTGGCTCAAATGAAAAACTTGTTTTTCAAAACAATATTTTTCCAAAACATGTTTTTCCAAATCTTCATCAAATAAAAAACTAGATATTTGAACTCATTAAAGCATAGTGTGTATGGATATGATCCACTACACAAATAAGATGAAATATCTAAGTTTTTGACATTAAGCTCTAAACTTGGTTTTGGATTAAAAGATGTAAACATGAATACCAAAAACCAAATAGTATTTTTCCAAAATGAAAGTCTTTTCTAAATCTGAAAATTCTTTTATGAAAACAATTCTATCAAGAGTGTGTGTGTATATGTACTTGAGCAATCCACCACTATTCTATCCTTTACATTTTTAACTAAAACAAAAATAAAATCTTATACCTAGACACAAGTCTTCATCTTCTTGAAGTCTTCACTTGAAGGCTTCTCATCTTCTTGACTTGTCCAAGCTTGATCCAAAAGCTCCTTGGATCACACCGTGCTAGCTCCAAATCTTGACATTTTATCCTTTGTTGAGTTATGCACCTACTAAGATCTTGATAATGAATCTGTCACTAATTAAACACAAGATCATTAGTAAACATAACTTCATGAGTTGAACATCATCAAAACTAGGGTGATAGGCCTTTGGGCCAACAGAATTTACGTAGAGGTGAATAGCTCCCTACTCTCTTTCTCTCCCAACCCCGCCTTGCTCCCGCCGACTCACGTCGCCACCTGCAACCCAGCTGGCCCCGGCCATCCACCTCCTCTTCATTTTCATCTTTTCCTTCTCTTTTATCGTCCTTATATCCCTTGAACGGACCAATAGCCATCACCCTCGTCACCTTCTCCTCCTCGTCCTCGCGCCCTCATTCTCGTGCCACGCCCTTGCACCTTCTAATCCACCATCGCCAAGCCCTAACACCAAGCGCTAGCCAGCGCTCGAGCACTGACAGCCTCGAGTGCCTCCTCACCTGTCTCTATCCTCGCCAACAGCCACCCACGCAGCCCCGTCAACACCCACGTCTTCCTTACTGTCAACAACTAATCTCAACAATCAAAACCAAGTTTACTTTCACCCTGCGAATCCACTGACGCTTCGCTGGTCCTCCCACATCATCGCCAAGACCACGCAGATCCTCCTCCATCATTGCCGAGAAGTCGTCGACCTTGCCGGAGCCGTCGCCGACATCGCTGGAGCTTCTATCCCTTCACTAGATACTTGTTCTTCACTTACAGCTTAGTTCGTCATCGACTTGCAACTGTAGAGATCAAACCCAATTCGGATCTGGATCCGACTCGCAGCATTACAAGTTCACAACCCGAACTCGATTCAGTTGCAGACTCGACCTGCTTCAAGCACAGTGCAGATCCGTTGCAGAACAGACCCATTAACAGACTGGGTTTGATTTTTGGGTTGTTTCTCGGCGATCTGAAGTCCTATTTGAGCCATTCTCGAGGCATTGGACTCGTGAAAGACAGAGTTGCGTATCCAACAACCATCAACGGGACATTGAGTTCGACATGATCCTCAGTATGTATGTTTCTGATCACAACCAGTTATTTTTAATCTGATAATTCATCTCTAAGTTATCGATTTGACTGCTCTGTACCAAATATAAACGAGCGTGTGTGAAGAATTTGCTCGCATAGCATAAATATTTTCATTAATTTATTCTTAAATTGAGAATTGATTAAGCTAAGCTTGTTATTTTGATCAAACAATTTGCTAGTATTATTAGTTTAGTCTTTTTCCATCCAAAATCGTATTTTGTTGGTGAAGCATAATTTAGTGATTTTATCCCAATCACACAACATCGTTTCACATCAGATCTGGTTCCAAGTACACATTCACATTTAAATAAAATAAGACTCAGACCAGAGAACATGAGAGACTGACCGAATCATTGCATGAACCATACAACTTGATGCAAGCAGCATTAGTCCAGTAAATAAAAATGATCCAAATTAGATATAATATTTGCCAATGTAAGTGTAAATTCATACCATAGAAAGAAGTAAGCTTGAGAATGGAGAAGAGACACTCATGCGGGCAGTAGATGTCTGTCAAATTTCACTGCAGACACAATCTGTTGTATAACTTCAAATTCAGAAATATATATAAATTTATGGCTATGCAAATATAACTATATTGGCTTACATGTGTTCTAGTTTGCAAATAAATAGGTCATCTGCATCCTATCAATTGAATAATCAATTGTTTCTGTTCCTCCAGTAGTTCTGAAGACTGGGTACAAGCTCTTGCAATATGATCAATGGAAGCTCATGAAAAGTTCCCACGATCAAGAGAAGTGATTTATCCACAGGCGCTCTGAATTCCTCTTGATAGAGCACGAATAGGCTGAGACTTCTTCGCTCCAAATTATTCTGACACAAAAAGAAGTGGGAGATTGCTTGAACAACATTCTATTGTCCTCCCATCAATTTCGCGAGATCTCAAAAAAGTTAGACCCTCCCATCTCAGCAACACCACTTAACTGAATGAGAATCTACCCTTTCACTGTAACTACTATTAAGAACTAGAAAAAGCTAACTAACTGATGAAGAGTTTTTGTTTAACTCTGCAACCTAGAATCTCCTGCTTTCTTCAGACTACCCAATATGTTATCAACTAGCTTATCCTCTCATCATCTCCAGAATCTGCAACAAAAGAATAGCGCTTAGGGGGCCTCACCCTCGTGTTTGAATAATCTGCAAACGTAAGATCTGAAGTGTTCTGGGGGTTACTTCTGGAACAATCGACCAGCCCATCAGCAGCATGGTCTTGGTCCTTCCACCACCACCGCCTTCCTTGTTACTGTACCACGAATCAAGAATCTGCATCAAAGAGCTATCTTCCTCTTCTCGCTGGGCTGCTTTGTTGGCTCATCAAGTTGGGAAGGAATCTCATCATCAGAATCTGTAAATTCTTCATCTGAAAGAGAAACCTTACTGTAGCTCATTTCTTTGCCCACAGGGTGTCTCTTGGCATCTGATACAGGCCCCAACTCCTCCCAATCTTCACCGTTGCTCGATCCTTCACTGACTAAGCCATCTGCGTGTAATTTACTGGTTACCTGGTTGGAATCTGAAGTGAGCATACTGGCTGGCAGAACATAAGATGACTCTATCTTCACGCCAGGCATGATCTGCAACAATGATACAAGTTTTGGGTAGCCAAGAATTGACAGTCCAGAATATAACCATACTTTTGAAAGAACGCTGGTCGGAAATTGCTCATGTTAAATCCTTCAGGGTTTTCTCTTAAAAGCTCCATCAAGAGTTTGTGGCAGTCAGATAAAATTTCTTCTTTGGTGGGAGGCTTCTTCTTCCTTCCTGACTAAAATTATCAGCTGAGCAAGCAAAATGTAGCTCTGGATGGTAGGATAACCATAAGAAGAACAAACAAGTTTTTTATTGAACTTGCTCTCAAAAAGCTTCTGGAATTCCTCCAGTTTAATATCCTCTGTTCCATTACAGGTCCTTTGAAACCAAGCTTTCAGTTCTGCAAGACTTTTGGGAGGAGTATCTTCTTCACTTCCATTGTGTGAATAGTTCACTTGTTTCTCCTGCTCAGATAATACCGGTGCATTGGGCTGAGGTTTTCTGCTTGAAAAAAGAGAACTTAAACCATTGGAACCATGACCATTGGATGGCATGTACCTTCTTTTGCCTGGAACCATAAGTTTAAAAGAAAGGTTGGGGAAGTAGATTCTTCCACCCATCTTTTATCTGATATTAATAGCTCTACTAACTTAAGAATATGGTTTTCTTTAAGATATTTCAAATTGGAGGACCTTCCTTCTGCAGTTTATGCACCAATTGCTCCTGGGGAAAAATAAAGGTAAATTAAGGTACAGTCTACACAGATCACACAACTCAGTTCACAATTCCAAAAGACTTGAGGCACATGAAAAAGGTTGTGGAGCATATATGAACAGCATCCCATGTTCTATTAAAGAACTCAAAATAGCCATTATTGTTGTTAAAGGACTCAAAATAACCATGACCACCCTGAACAAAGAGAATCACAATGTTCCTAAGTTATTTTTGCCAAACAATATCATCCAATGCATTCCCAAAACTGCAGTCAGATAAAAATTATAGCATGCAAGATCATCTTGTTTTGTATGCAGTAGAAAGCTACAAAACCAAAAAAAAAGGGAAAGGTAAAAAAAGAAAAAAGAAAGAAAATATCAATTATGGAACATGAATGTAACTAGTATAGATGACTCCTTAACAATTGCTTGAAATATCAATCCTTATTACATACAACTACCATATCAATTAAGTGATGTGATCATATCCATAGTTCCTCGGCAAGAACGTGACACCAGCTTTTAGAGTTGATGTAGTTAACAGCTAGTCCTAAAATTTCCTCAAATCTAGGATGGAACCTTGAATTCTACAGATTACCCAATTTTAACGGGAAAAGGGTAGGTGGTGGTGGTGGCGGTGGTACACCTTAACTTAGACTTGATCAGCAGACTGGATATAAGCGTTTTGGCAAAAGCAAAAGAGGTCAACCACCGCCAGTATGATGGGCGACCAGGAAGCAGGTAGATGATCAATGAGCAGCACTGAACTAAAATCATTAAGATAAGAGAAGATATGTTTGAATGTAAGTGCTTCTGCTCAAGTAATCACTGTCTAATAGATGCCAAGAAAAGGGGATGCTGCATTGTGAGTAAATTTTTGAAACAGATATAAGGTAAACAAACTGGAAAAGAGAGCAAAATGATTTATCTATGCATACTACATATTGCAGCATAACCAACCCTGGAACCGAAGGTACTGACTTCCAAGGCAACAGGTTCATGCAATAAAAACTAAAGCAGTTGTCCAGTACAAGACTTGATTCAAATATTCAGAATATTTCGCTGTACGAACAGACAAGGTCAGTAGGTGGATGACCTACAATAAGGGGGTGGTGGAACTAAGAGCTGACTGAGAAAATCAAACTAAAGGCCGTAAGTTAAGTGCATAGAGATCTAACTTCTCTCTTCAATAATCTGTCTCTATAATTATCAAACTCAGCCACAGAGAAATGACCACACTCTGTACAGAACAAATTCACTCAAACCGTGGCAACTAACCACCAGATAAGAGATATGAAGAAAAAAATAGAGGCTAAAGTAGTTTCAACAACTACAAGAGAAAATGCTTTGTATAACTAAAATATGTACATTCACAAAGAAAAGGATTGATGTAATTCAAACTTCAAGAATTGTGGTGATAATTGGGTTTTTATTAAGAACATGCTTGGTCAGTTAAATGGGATGTATAATAACATCAGTTATGGAATCCCAAGAGTCTAACTCCATTACTATTGTGAGTCTTAATCAAGTTAGTAATGATATGCTCGGATGTAAAATCTAAAGAATCTTGACTTGTTTTATCATGTATTATTATAACTAAAGGTTCACATTCAGTGAGGGGGAAAAAATAAGTGCTAGAGGTGTGTTGTTGAGACTGAGGTTCTGTATGTCTATTTTCCCCCTGTTCATTGATTTTTGTCTCTTCTTTCTACTATATCTGCACTATCTGATTCTGTATAGCAAGGAAGCTCTCTTCAAATCCATTCTTATATTCACCAAATAAGTCCCAAATTCTGGTTCTATTATCCAGTAGCTCTTGGTTACACTACACGCTAACACAAATTTGATATTAGAGCATCTGATCCTTTTTTCTTCATTTTGTTCTCCAAATTTCCTCTCGCTTCACCTCTCTTTTAGTTTCTCTATGTTTAGTTTATTCTCATGAACTATAGTTTGTATTACATATTCCAAAATAATTCTAACAGGAGAGAATTAGAAGATTTTTGACTCTTGAGTCTTCTATACATCAAAACAATAACAAGAATCAAAGCTTCGATCAATCAATGAAAGCTTAGGTGACTGCATTGAAACTTCAGAAACCATATTTCAACATTCTTAGTAACATGAATGCACGAGAGTCCCCCATTGGAGATCAACAAAGACAAAATTTCTCTAGTTTAAGAAGATGGAAATCAATGAGCTTTGTGTGTAGACTGGAGATTCTCTCCGGTCTAAGATGAATACTCAAAAGCAGAAGTACAACAAATTGGTGTCTTGATATTGAACCAAGACGAGCTTCTTCTGGTACCACAGTTTGAGGCAATGCTGCTTTTACATGGAGACAAAGTATGAGGATCCCTATTTGCCCTCAAAACATCATTAATTCATTGTTAATTCGTCTTCTTGGTAGTCCACTCATATCAATTGAGTGAGAAGTTTCATCTTGGTGAATGCTTGAATCAGATATATATTATTGGTAGTCCACTCGAATTCGGCTTGCATCACCAACTTATAGACAGCATTCACATCTGTCATGTCTATTTAGAAGGAGGTACTAGTATGATTTTGTAGTTGGAACAGCTTAGCTTAGAAGCTACAGCATAGCTTAGAAGCTATGTATATTTATTAAAAGACGCTAGGTACATTTTGTAGTTGAACAGCTAGAGTTAAAGCTATTAGCTATGAGAAACATGTTGAGAGATTAGGTAGTCTCCACGGTCTGGTATTCTTAGTCTTCTTGCCTTAAGGAGTTGATTGTCTTGTGCATTATAACCCAATGAAGCTCCATCAAGGTTCGAAGAATCAGTCGTTCCAGTTCCGACTCGGACTAGTCGAAATCAGAACGGCTTAGCCGTTCTCGAATCGGAACCAGAATGGTCTTCGCCGTTCCGAGTTTGTTTCGCGATTCGATGGGTTTTGCTATTTTCAAGCGACTCGGGCGCAACTTACAGACTCGACTTGACTCGGCCAATATGCCCGAGTCCAGTCCGGAAAAAAAATCTGAGTAAAACAAGGAACCTGCCTCGCCGCCGCCTCCCTCCGCTCTCTGACAGAGATCAAAGGAA